>PVKN010005861.1:0-29768 GCA_004027915.1 Capromys pilorides | reverse complement strand
GTCTCGCTATGCAGTTCAGACTGGCCTTGAGCTTACTTTTGTAGCCCAGGCCGGTCTCAAACTCACACCAATTCTCCTGCCTCTGCCTCCCAAGTGCTGGGATTACAGGCATGCACCACCATACCTGGCTCATTATTTCTTATTAAAAGAAAATATTTTTTAAAAATAGAAGTAGGTGCTATGCAGGGAGCACTGGCAGGCCAGAATGTCAGCAGAAAATCTAGCTTTCAGGCTCCTGTGGTAGAATTCCTGATGTCCAGCACCAAACATGGCTCCGTGAGCTGATGGGTGACACCATCCAGTGGCAGTGGCTGTGAGATCTTTGCTGGAGCTGCCCACTTCCGGATACAGGTGTTGCTCCTGGTAGTGTAACCTCTGGTTTGTTGGGAAGCCTGGGAACACCTAGTGTCCCCAAATAAATTCCTGCTTAGCTTTGGTGACCTAGAATGAGTCCTGTGATGTTTGCAGTAAGATTCCTAAAGAACAACCTAGAACATTATTAGAGGTTGAATCTGAAGTGTCCCCTGAAAGGCCCATGGGTAACAGCCTATGGTGCCCCTGAGAGGTGGAGGAGCTTTTGTTCATTTGATTTTGGGGTTTTTGTTTGCTTTTTTGGTGCTGAGGATTGAATTGAGGGCCTTGCACACACTCAGCATGTGCACTAGTGCCAATCTACTAGGGCTTTATTGCTTTTCTTCTTTTATTTTACATTTTGAGACAAGGTCTCACTAAGTTGCTCAGGCTGGCCTCAAACTTGTGAGGCTCCTGTCTCCCAAGTAGCTGGGATTACTGGTGTGTGCCACATGCCTGTATCAGATATTTGCTACAGCAATGTGGCCCCTCCTCCTTTTCCCTGAGAAACTATGTGAAATTTTCACCTTGCCAGAGAAAATGACTTAACTCAGGATGAAGCAGCATCCCTCACATAAAAGGACACTTCACCACTTATTGACAGGAAATATATACCAGCAAATGAAAAAGTACTTAGGACAACCCTGATTTTTCCATACCCAAGTGAAAAGTCTCCTAGAATTAGCAGTGATCATTCCAAAAACAAATCTTGGCCATTCAGAGCTAAGTTACACAGGAATATCTACACCAGAAAAAAACATTCACCAAATTAAAATAAAGATGATGGTTTGTGAGAAGAAACCGTCTCCTCATTTGGCAGCAGCTTAGCAGTTTTTCTTCTCATACCAGTATTTTTGGGAAGGATCCATCTGGAAATCAGAAAACACTTCAGTGCTTTTATTCCCAGTCTGAGGAACAGGAAGGGGAAAATGAGAAATGCTATAGGAGGGGCCTCGGCTCAGGTCTGGGCCCTGCTTAGCCACCTCAGTAATAGCTCCAAGATTTATTCGCGGGGCTTCCCAGAACATTCCCTCACTCTCAGGCCATGCCCTCTTGCCCTACTTCTCTCAAAACTCTGAGGACCCTGAGTCTCACAACTGCTTTTTCTTTTTAAACCTCAGACAACCTCTGTCTCTGTTTCCTCATTTGTGTAGGCCGCTATGAGAAACAGATGTGCATCACCGCTGGAGGCAGCTGTGAGAACTCAAGGCCAAGCTCAAAGGGGGCGCGTGAGCCACTCCTACCTCAGAGACAGTTTTCAAGGACTGAGTGGAAATCTGGCCCCACATAGGAAGCAAGAACCCAGATGTTATGGTTTCATCTTAAATGTCTTCCATAGGAACATGTGTTAAAGGCTTGGTCACCAGCTCCTGGCTCTACAAGGAGGCAGTGGAGAGGAGGCCTACTGGAAGAAAATAAGGTCACTGGGGACTGCCCTTGATGGAGACATCAGGACCTCAGCTCCTTCCCCTTTCTCTTTTTGTTTCTTGGCTACCATGTGGTAAGCAGCTTTGCTCTGCCACAGCCCCTGCCATGATGTCTGCCTCTCTTCAGGCCAAGAACAGCACAGCCAAACTCTACTTTTCTTTTGCTTTCCAGTACTGCGGCTTAAACTCAGGGCCTGTGCACAAAGCTACATGCCCGTCCTTTTGTTTATTTATTTATTTTTGAGGTAGGATCTCACTGAGTCACGCCTGGGCTATGTTGCGTCATTTACAACCTCCCCGAATGACTCTATTGCACAGCTCTGGCAATGAACCGTCCTAGCCCCTTCTTTGTACTCAATACCTAAGGAACAACTTCAATATCTGGTGACCTGTGTGTTAGGTGTCTGTCCCTAGGATAAAATACCTGAGATATCCAATTTCCAAGTAAGAAAAGTAGCTGGGTGTAGTGGCACACACCTGTAAACCCAGCACCCCAAGAGGCTGAGGCAAGTGGATTGCAAGTACCAGCCCACCTGAACAACTTAAAGAGACACCAGCCAAAATAAAAATTGAAAGAGGTCGGGGATATGGTTTAGTGATAGAGCACCCCTAGATTTGATTCCCAGTATCAGGAGGAAAAACTCAAGCGCCCCAAGCCTATTGCATGAAGATCTTTAGAAGTGGGGCCAACAATTTCTTCCAATACACAGCCAAAGTCAAACCTCAAGGGCCTAGGTGAGCCAACTTTAGAGACATGGGATTCACCTATAAAGCATAAAATATTCCAAGGTGTGACAGAGAGTGGCTACATGACTAAAGATTCCACTCTAGGCACGCAACACACTCAGAGGGACTGGAAGCAGGTATTCTGGCAAAAGCTTGAACGGCGCTATTCATAGGAGCTTAAAGGTAGAAGCAACAGCTGTCAGCTGACCAATCAATGTATGGACAACCAAATCTGGCACATCCATCTATGGACTATTAGTCACCCTTAAAAAGAAACAAAAGACCAACATGCTACAGTGTGAAGCATGCGCCTCAAAAACATGCTGAGTCAGCCAACAGATCTAGCTGATTGTACTGCTCCTACCTAGCATGCGTGAGGCCTTGAGTTCAATCCTCAGTACCATAAATGAAATAAAACAAAACAAAAACATGCTGAGTCAAGTAAGGCAAACACACAAAGCCCCGTGTGATAAGATTCTAGTTATAAGAAGTGTTCTGGGTTGGCAAATTCATAAAGGCAGAAAACTGATGAGTGATTGCCCAAGACAGGGCTGGGGCAGGGAAGAATATGGACTGACTATGTCATCATACGCATGTTTTCTTCTGGGAAAATGAAAAATGTCTTGAAATTAGATAGATGTGGTGATTACACAACATTGTGAAAGTGCTAATTTGTCAGTGAATTGTGTACTTTAAAATAGCTAAATATGTATAAGGCACATGCCTGTAATCCTACCACTTAAGGAAGTTGAGGCAAGAGGATTACAAGTATGAGTCCAGCCTGACCAACTTAGAGATTTAGCAAGACCCTATCTCAAAATAAAAAATTTTAAAAGGGCTGGAGATGTGGCTCAATGTAAGGCCCTGAGTTCAATCCCCAGTACCACACCAAAAAGTTAAATCTTATGTGAATTTTACCTCAACTGAGTTTGACTCAGAAAGTTAGACAGGCATGGTGCTGAAGGCCTATAATCCCAGCACCCAGGAGGCTGAAGCAGGCTGTGAGTTCAAGACCAGCCTGGGCTACAAAAGTGAGCTCACGGCCAGCCTGAACTGCATAGCAAGACCCTGACTCAAAAAGACAAAAAAAAAAAAAAAAAAAAAGATGAAGCAAAAAGTTAAATATTGCATGTTTTATATAAAAAAGCCAAAAGTGAATGAATGAGGGGCTGGAGTGATAGCTCAGTGGTCTAAGGGCCTGCCTGGCAAGGTCAAGGACCCAGGTTCGATCGCCAGTACTGCAAGCTGTGCCAGTCCCACATGGAGCCAGCCACCAAAATCAGGTGTGGTGGCACACATCTGTAATCCCAGCACTGGGGAGGCTGAAACAGGAGCATCACTACGAGGCCAAGCTGCGTAGTGAGACCTTGCACCAAATGCATAAAATTCTCTTAAAAGGGGGGAAAAAGTGAGTGAACAAGTGAAGTAAAGGAAAGATGATGAAAACTAAAAGAAAGGGGCAAGGAGAGATAAAGGAGATAAAGAAAGGGGCAAGGGAGAAGAAAAACGAGAGTGAAAATGATCAAAATATGTTAAATGTACACACCGATTTCCTAAAACCTTACTGTTCTGTACCGCTAACATGCACTTAAAAAATTACAATGCAGCAAAAAATATTCTTGGGCGGAAAGAAACATATGACAAGATGTCTTTAAATGGGAGCAGACAGCAGACATGGGTCCCTGGTCTTGTGTCCCAGCTGGGGGTCAGCACCTGAGCCAGGGGGAGGTTGTGCTGAGCCAGCCTGGACGCTGCACAGATGAGTCTCAGGGCTGCCCGGTGCTTCTCCAGGGAGGCCCTCATCTCACAAGAGTGTGTCCCCCTCAGGGTTCACTGCGAGAACGGTTACTCACGGACTTTCCAACCACAGACTGAGTTTGGAATGTTTCTGTATTCTCATTGTTTTCAAAGAGTTTGTGCCTCATGAAACCAAAATAGCATGGGCAAATTTGGCCAATTTTCTGGTTTCAGCAAAATCTCTTCAGCCATCTTGGCACTGGAAATTATTCCCTGCACACTCCTAGCAAGTGCTACCCCAGTTGCATCTCAGGCAAAGACCCAGTGCTGGATTTGCAAACCCAAACTTGCTGTGAGAACAGAAATGTGGTAGGGGAGACCATGCCATGGCCTCTGGCCTTGTGTGGCCTCAGAATTTGCTTCCCAACCCAAGCAGGTACCATGCTGACAGGAAAAAAAGATCAAGGGCTTCACCTGCAGCGTTGCTGACTACAGCGGGTCATGAAGGACAAGGACACCTAGCCCAGGAGAGATGGCCTGCTTACGCCCTTGCAGGCCTTCTAGAATGCAAGGTAGAAGATCCACCCATCTGGAAACAATAGAAAGCCCTAGAAAGGCCTCTGGGTCTATGGTTTGTTATTTGAGTGTGTCCCCTGCCCTCCCAAAGGTTCATGTGCTAAAGGCTTGGTCCTCACTGCAGTGCATCTTATTGTGATAGGGTCTTTAAGAGCTGCAGCCTAGGGAAAGGTAAGAAGGCCAGCCTTGGAAAAGATTAATATAGTTCTTGGTCTCTTAGGAAGTTCCACAGGAGCAAGTTGTTATAAGTGAGTCTGGGACCTCCTCTGAATCTTTCCTGTTTTGTCTTTTATTATGTAATGTCTTCGTCTTCTGCACATGCCTACCATGAGATGCTTAGCTGAGCTGAGCAGATGTTAGTGCTGTGATCTGAACTTCCAGAACTGTGAGATAAATAAACTTTTCTTTATAAAATATCCAGCCTCAGGTATTTTGCTATAGTAGTAGAAAACATTAAGACATGCTCCCAAATGGAAGCAACTTAAATGCCCAACAATAGTAGAACAGATACACCAGTGTATGCATATGTAAATGAGTAACTACTGACACTGGGAGATCTCATACTGTTTCACATGTCACAGTACCTGACTCAACAGTGACAGAGTATTCCACTGACAGTACAGGCATCTCTCTCCACAGCCTTCCTTTCTTCTTTTAAATCAAGTTGACTGAGGGGCCAGCAAGATGGCTCAGCAGTCTAAAGTGCCTGCTTAGGCAAGCTTAGGCAATTGCAGGGACCGTTCAATCCCGGGACCAAATGCTGTGTCAAGTTGACTGAGATATAATTTAATCACAATAAGATACATTCATTTTAGTATTCTTTGTTTAGCAAGTTTTTTGTTTTTTTTTTGTTTTGTTTTGTTTTGTTTTTGCGGGACCAGGGTTCAAACTCACAACCTCGTACTTGCCAAGCAGGCACTTGTGCCATGGAGCTATCTCCCCAGCCCCTCATTTTAGTTTTCAATTCAGTAAATATCATAAACATATACACCCACCATCCCAGTCAAGATTTAAAACATTTCTAGTCTAATTTCCAAAGAAGTTTTTTTTGTTTGTTTGCTTGTTTTGTTTTGTTTGCAGGACTGGGGATTGAACTCAGGCCCTTGTGCTTGCCAGGCAAGCGCTTATTCTACTGAGCTATCTCCCCAGCCTCCAATTGTTCTTTCACTCAACATTTTATTTGTGAGATTCCTTCACTTTGTAATAAGCATCAGTTATTGTTCCTTCTTGCTGTTACATGAAGGTTTCTCAGTTTGTTTATTCAGTCACCTATTGATTGACATTTGGATTTTTCCAGCTGTAGCTTATTGTGACTAAAACTGACATGATTTCTGCACAGGAATCCTGATGGAGGACTGCAGAGATAGTGCAACAGCACAAGCCCCTGCCTGGCAAGTGCAAGGTCCTGAGTTCGATCCCTCATGCTAAGAATTGTGATGTACGTGTGTTTTCATTTTTCATTGATCTATGAGTGGGATTGCTAAGTCTGTGATGAATGTATGTTTAACTTGCTAAGAAAGTACCAAACAGTTCTCCAAGGTGATCACCCCATTTTACAGTCCTGTCAGCCGAGTATGAGAGTTTCAGTTGATACACATCTTCAACACTTGGTGTTTATCAGTCTTTTACTGTTTAGCCATTCTAGTGGGCATATGAGCAACACTGCACTGTGATTTTACTTTCCCATGGACTTTTTTTTTTTGAGGCAGGGTCTCACTATGTAGCCCAGGCTGGCCTTGAACTCACAACAATCCTCCTGCCTCAGCTTCCTAAGCAATGGGACTACAGGCATGTGCCACCATTCCCAGGTCCAATAGGGTTGTTTTGTCTTGCTTTGCTTTGCTTTGTTTTGATGGTACAGCAGATCAAACTTGGGACCTTGCACTGGCCAGGTAGACACTTATGTCACTGAGCTATATTCCCAGTTGTTTCCATAGACTTTTTTTTTTTTGAAACAGGGTCTTGCTAAGCAGCTCAGGCTGGCCTTGAACTCACCTTGTAGCCCAGGCCAGTCTCAAATTCACAATGATTTTCCCACCTCAGCCTCCCAAGTGCTGGGATTACAGGCCTGTGCCACCATAGGCTTTTAAATGCAATTCTTATTTCATTTTAGACCTAATATGACAGTCCTGTAGGGCTAAAGCATGACAGACTGAGTTATGATTGCAATCTGGGCATCTGCAGCCATTGCACCAGCAAACTTTTATTGAGCACCCATTATGTGTTGTTAGGTGCTAGGACAGCAAGGTGGACAAAACATAGACCCTGACCTCTTAAACTCAAGCCAGATATGAAGAACCCTGTTGGGACTTGGCTACTATGCTATGAAGAGCAGGAACTCTTGTGAGGTTAACACATGGGGCAGAGATGGAGACCTTCGCACTTAGCCTTCTCAGAAAAGAGGCCCTGTGCCAAGAAGGACTTCTGTTTTGGTCTTGCCCCAAATATCCCCTGCTATGAGCAACTTCTGATTCCCCTGATGTCTTGTGTAAGGCTCATTTGGTCATTTTCTTCCTAAGTGAGGAGGCAGTGCACTGTCCCTGCCTGCTTCTTGAGAACATGTCGTCCCCATTGCTGGTGAGCAACATTCTCTGTGCTGCTCAAGTGTGTTTTAAATGAAAGCACCAGGGGATGTGGAGACGGTCATTAATTTTAAGTGCATCTATTGTTAGCAAATGATGTCACTGCTGAGCTCTCCAACTTGTCACAAGAAGTCTGGATGGATTTCAGGTTTCTGTAAGCAAGGACAGCTTGGCTTTGCAGCATGCAGACTCTGAATATTGTCTGCATTTGTGAGGAGCAGTGGAGTTTCGGATGCACATCTAAAATAATTCTGGCTCTGGGAAGTAAACATTCTGTCCCCATGAGTCAATCAAACTCCATGTCCTTCCTAGCTAGGAGAAATGGGCAAGAAGCTGGCTGTGGGTAATTATATAAATGTCAACCTCTGTCCTTTGGAGGCTCCTCAGGGTAGGGAGTCATGTCCTATTTATCATAATGTTCCCTATGCCTTGTTCCAATTTTTTTCTCATTTATTTATTGGAGCTCCCACAAAGGAATGAAAATTTTTCAAGGACAAAGACCATGTGGTTATATTCCTCATAATCTCCTTCAAGCATATTGTTCGATTGAACAGAGAATTCTTTTTCTGAAATGGTGGAACAAAGAGTAAGAAAATTCTATTGCCATTGTTTTAGGATGAACTGGTAAAATGTTCTCTACAAATGCTGCATGCTGAGGTCTGTTATATACATCATTATAACCTCAAATAATTACATTCAACCCCCCAAGGGTGAGAAAACAGATTCTTTGCATAGAATCATTTCACTGAAGAACTTATTAAGAGATATTTTTCCCTTTGGGTTACTTCAGATTTGAGCAGTTATAGCTGGGGAAAATATTTTGTAGTGAATCTTGGGGGTGCGATGTACATACGCACATGCACACACACACGTGAGGGTGGGGAGTTGGGCACAGCACTGAGGGTCAAATCCAAGCCCTCTCACATACTAAGCACAAGCGCACTGAGGTACTCCCCTAGCCCTTTCTTGCATATTACAATGCACATAACAACAAGACAAAGGACTTTGAAAAAAAACTATTGAGCATCTATAGTTCTGTAGTTCCAACATCTTTTTCTTTCTTCTTTCCTTGAGAATGGTTTTAAGGGATTTTTAAACTAAATGGGCTTAAGATGATGTGATTTTGTAACCACATCTGAGGTTACAGCATCAGCAAATCTATAGCTAAATTGGAGTAAGAAAATCACCAAGAAGGGGCCGGCGAGATGGTTCAGTGGTCTAAAGCGCCTGCTTAGAAGGGCTCAGGCAACTGCGGGGACTGCAGTTCGATCCCCGGCACCACATGCTGCGCCAGCGCCACCACCAGGGCAGGCTGAGCCAGCCACAAAATGAATAAATAAAAAGAAACATACAAACACAACAAGCAAACAAATAAATAAATAAATAAAATTAAAAAAAAAAAAATTCACCAAGAAGTCTATTTCATGTATTTGGCGAAGGAGTTTTGTTTTTAACCAAATGAAAAGCAACCACACACACACACACACACACACACACACACACACACACACCGGCTGATTTGCATTCTCCATCCCCACCCCCAGAACCACGCCTGCAGTGAAATCTGATCAGAGGTGTCCAGAGATCTCTGTGGAAGCCAACTGAAGATGCAGCTGTTGCACAAGAGCCCTGTGGCTTCCACACACCCTCGCAAACCTGCACCCCCAGCCACCAAACTCACCATGCAGAAGCAGAAGCAGAAGCAGCATCCCTTGGCATCCACACACCTGGCGGCTTAGAAGCGCCCAGCTAGGTGATCCCTGCCTGAGGGGAGAAAGCCCAGGTTGCCAGGGGGCCAGAGGGGCTCCTCCCAGAACCATCCCTGCACCTCCACACTTTCTCCCAAATGTCTTGCCTTGTCCCCTTCCTTACATTCATTCCTCCACCAGGGACACTGGGGTTAGATTAGGAGAAACAGGTGACAACAGCCAATCAGAGCTCCCCCCAAACTGACAGCTTGGGTCCCACTAGAAAGCTTTCACGAGGCCAAGACCCAGACAGACACAGGTAGGACCACTGATGACCCAGGAGGAAGGCACCTGGAAGGGAGAGCATTGCAGAGAAGCCTGAGGCCGCTTACCGCCCTGGGGGTCTGCCTGGTCCTGCTGCACCGAGGCACCCCTCCACTCTCCTCGGCTCCCCCAGCCCCTCCATCTCCCAAACCAGGCCATCAGAGATGCTCACAATGGTGCAACTGGGAAGAGAAGGCCGGGGCAGGGGGCAGTAGGAGCAAAGAGAAATAGCTGCCTGTGCAGGTTGCCGTGCTTCTTTTCCTTGCTGTAGATTTAATGGCAGGAAAATCCTCTGTATCAGATAAGGATTAACAGATGACAGACCCCGTCTGCCTTTCAAATCACCAAAGCCACTGACAGATTTTGCTGACACACCAATCGGCTTCATCCACAGGCCTTGGCCACCCTGGCCCTGTGGCCCTCTCCATCTGCCTGGCCCCTCTCTCCTTAAATCCCCCCAGCCCTGCCCCCTCCCTGACCCCAGCTCCTGCTGCCAGCAATCTGCAGCCCCATACTGGCTTCCCGCCACCCAAATAGCATTATCAGCATTTGCACCAAGGGTGCCTTATGTAACTCAGAGGGCTGGAGAAGGGACAGGACAGTTTAACATAATGATGTTTTCCCGAAACTCAGGCCGCGGATTTCCTTTTTGTTTCTTTGGACTGGAGGATGGTGGAACATCCCAAAACACAAGGATGGGAGCTCTTCCACACTAAAGCTAGAGGCCAGCTTTGGGGTTGAGGCTCACAATCTCAGCCTCCCGTGGCAGCTCCAAGACCCTGTTCAGAACATGGATGTAGTTCAGCAGAACCACCAGCACTGGGGGGAGGCCCAAATGTGGCCCTTGCTGAATCCTGGCACCTGCCACCCTCGATCTCTTGACCTAATGTCTGCATTTTAACACTGCAGCTGGAGGGAAAGATCCAATGCTGGTAAGATTTGGAAAGCCCTGGGTTAGGGAGTGCGAGAGACTCTGAACTGGGAGGAGGTGGCAGTGAGACCTGTTTCTCTGGCCTGACGGGCCAGCAGTCCAGCTGCCCCACATTCTTCTGGTCCCAGAAGATCCACAGGCCCGCAGAGGGCTGGGCCCATGGTGCTCCTAGGTGTCCTGGCGACCTGCCAAGTTCTGGAGGTGTTCATGGGAGGAAGCCTGGGGTGTGAATCTAGACATCTGAGCTACTATTCACTGGAGAAGTTATTTCTCCTCTCTGGGCCTTGAAAAACAAAATTTGGCTGAACTGCAAAGGAGAAAATAAAAGAGATAGGGTAGGATGTGGGCAGAGGAAGACCCCAGATGAAGTCCTGGGCGGGGATGGAGCTCTCCCTGCTCCCTTGGGAATGGTGGGCAGCACTGTCTCTGTAACCATCAGCGTCAGGGGTAGTTTCATGCATTCATTCCAAATCTTGGCCCTCTGAAGCTCCCATGTCACCAGCAGCAGGCCCAGGCTGATGTGTGGCTGTTGGAATCATCCTGTTTGCTCCCATTGTTATAGTCAGGGTTTGCAAAGGAATAGATTTAATTACAGGACACATAATTTACAGGATTATTTTATAATATTCACCCAAAGAATCCAATGCAGAAGAGTGCAGGAGATCTGTCTATGCACTAGAGACCCAAAGAATCCAGCTGAGGGCCTGGATCCCACTGCAATGTTCTCCATGAGTCCAGCTAATGATCTAGAGCCCATAGCAATGTCTTCCATGAGACCAGCTGGAGGCCCAGAACCCAGAACAATGTCTCACGCAGGTCTGTTTCATGGATCTGTGCTGGGAAGGCTCAAAGTTCAGTAGTGGAAACTAGAAAGTTTATGCAGCAGAATGAAAGATCTGTGTCAGCAGGCTGAGGGATCTGCGCTAGAGCCAGGAAGTGACACTCAAAGTGAGGACAGCTTTGTCCCTAGCTGCATGGCAGGAGGATCACTCCAAGTTTGAGCTACAAAACCAGGATTGAGACAATGATCAACCAGATCCAGCCCACCACAGCATCCCATAAAACTGGTGGGCAGGGCAGGCTGATCCTCATCATCAGAATGTATAACTGGAACCTCTCAAGCCAGAGCCCTCTCCTTATCTTCTCTCTTGGATTTTCCTTGGATTTTTGGGATAAGATCTCACTATGTAGTTCAGGTTGGCTTCAAACTCCTATTGTGTCTCCTGTGTCGGCCTCCCAAGTGCCAAGGGATGTGCCCGGGTGCCTAGGAACTCAGACTTCCCTGCCCACCAGACTCTGAACCCACTTGTTTTGGTCCAGTCTTCTGAAGGGAGACTGTATGTTCAGTGTGCATATTTGAAAGGTGATATGTAAAGCAGCAGCTGTTTGTAGAGATGTAGACAGATCTTGGGT
Organism: Capromys pilorides; assembly: GCA_004027915.1. NCBI lineage: Eukaryota > Metazoa > Chordata > Mammalia > Rodentia > Capromyidae > Capromys > Capromys pilorides. Next base: position 18,013 of record PVKN010005861.1, on the reverse strand, counting down.
GGAGGAAAAGGGCCCTTGTCAGCTGGCTTTGGGAAGAGAGGGACATCGAGTGATGGCCTTAAGCTGGGCCTCTCTCGGGAAGCGACTTTGCAGGACAGAGTGCTAAGGAGTACATGACTTCCATACTTGACTCTGACCTCCAAGATTGTCACATCTGTCAAAAAAAAAAAAAAAAAAAAAGACTAGGACATTTTCTGTTTAATGGTGTTAGCTTGATTTATAACTTTTAAATATTTAGTCTTTTAAATATTAAAGGCCTGTGGCCTTCCACATGAACTCCTCCTCCAGATCCCCTAAACATGAGGGGCAGCCGTGCCCCTGGAATCTAGGAGGTGCCCAGATGTCTGCTGAAGCCAGCAGCACCACTGGAGTTTGTGAGGGGGCTGTGAGGTGAGGACAGGGCTCGAGGAAGATAGTCCCTGACCCTGCCTTTTGCTCTGACTTGCTGGATGGTGTCAGACAGACACCGTCTGTTCCTGTACCTTATATAGTACTGGAAACATATCACGTAAACTGATCCAGACACCACGTTTTTCAGCGAAGTAAACTAAGGCCCAGAAAGGTTAAATAACCTGCTGCCCAGGATGACTGTGAAGGTGGAGGTAGGACCTGGTCCCCCTGCCTCTCTGGTTTTTCTAGGACCCTAGCAAAACAAGGACGCAAACCGCCACCCCCACTACCTGTGTGGATAGAACAGGATGGGGCACAGTGGCCGCTCCAAGTACTGCCAGGCACACCCAGACCTTCTCAGCCAAACCATCCCATGGTTAAAGCACAGGGCTCCGCGTTCTTTATTCACAATCTTCGGGCTGCCCCCATGGGTTCACTTCGAAGCCCAGCTCTCAGCGGCTGGTTAGACCAGGTTGGGCTCAGGGACCTCGTTTGTGGAATCGGAGTGGGGGAAGGGGAGACAATGGCCTGGATTCCGCCCCGACTCTGGGTGACGTCACCCCTACCGCGCAGGGCACGCCGCCGGGTCTGGAACTTTGGGCCCGGGTCTTGTTCCCTCCCCAGGATTCTGAGAGCTAGTTAACCCGCCAATCGCGTGTGCGTGTCCCCTTCCTTCTCCTTCTTAAGGTCAGAAAGCTCTGCAGCCTGCTCAAGTAAACACCACCCCAGCCCCTTCCCGCGTCCCAACCCGGGCCCCCAGCAGGAGAGGCGTGACAGCTGGACCTAAGCCCCGCCCCACTATGCAGCCGCCAGAGGGCGCCGGGGCTCCAGAGCAGGGTGGGCCGGCCCGCCTCGCCGTCGCCTGCGTCCGCCTCCGCGGAGACATCCGCACCAATTCCGTAGGGCGGGGACGGGGGTGGAGATGGGGGCGGGAACATGGGCCGAGGCTAGTCCCAGGGTGAGCCCGCCCTTGTCAGAAAGTTAGTCATGCTCCTGGAGCCGATTAAGAGCCGCAGTATGTGTGTGGGGGCGGGGTGTGGAGGGGATTTCCAGGGTGGGGACCCTGACTTGCCAAAAATACACCTTGGGAAGAGTGTCCCAGTGTCCTGCCCTCCTGACACCCACCGTCCCCAACGCTGACGGTGGATGATTAGCTCTGTCTGACACATGTAAATGAAGAGTTTGGTTCAAGGGTTCCTGCTGTCCTACTAAACAAATACACTGGCCCACTGCCCCCAAAAGACACCTCCTGGGTGCCGGTTTGGAACTCATCCGTCGACCTTACATACAAAGTAGGTCTTTCTTTGTTTCCCAGAGACGAAACCAGAGTTCCCAGAAGAAAAAGCTGCTTCTAGATATTAAATCAACTTGTGGGGACTCTGAGGCCTCTGAATAAAGGTAGTACTACCAGATTCAGATGCTAAAAGGTGGAAAGAACTGGTCCTCGGGCAAGTCCCCCAAGCCACCAGAAAGAAGCATGGCCAAGTGGCCATTCGTAAAACAGTAGTTTAGGAAACTGTGCACTGATCTAAGGAGCCAGGGGGTTCATAAGGAAGTGCTGGAGAGAAGAAACAAATGATTCACATGGAATTTATAGAAGGAAAGGGACAGGACACTGCGGTGTGAGTAAAGTTCTAGAACAGGAGCTTTGGTCCATAAACTTGTTGCTGCCTCTTGCTTGGTTCTAAAGAGCGTGAGGTTGCCTTGGTGACTAATCTTCAGCATAAGGGGAAAGGAATGTAGAAGATTTTTTCTTTCTTGTTCGCTGTTGATTTTAGCACAAAGCTATCAGTGAAAATAAATTTATCTATCCTTCCTCCATTATCTGGCCTATAACTTAATTTAGGACATATCAGAAGTCTTATGTTATCACAAATGTGGAGCAGGCAAAGTATAGCAAAATCCTGCAGTTTCTTACTGGCTCAGAAGACAAGCTGTCAAAAATGCTTGAATCAATAGGCTGGCTAGAGGGACAGGCAGCCATAAGAAGACTATGCGTGTGTTTAATATATATTAGTCCATTAATTACAATGATAGTTTGAAAAGGAAGCTCCTCATCAATAGACTTGGAGGACTACTAGCACATCAGTCTGCAAAGTGCGAACTGGCCTTTCCTTTGGGGAACTATATGTCAGGTTAGCCAAATCCAGGAGTGGAGGAAGGAAAGGTTTTCGCTACAAGAAAGTCACAGTGGGCTAGGGATATGGCCCCTAGCTAGAATGCTTCTCTATCATTGCTGGCATTAGAGAGGTCCTGGGTTTTGTTGCCAGCAAAACACATACACACTAATAAATACAGAAATAAGAGAAGGAAAATCACTATGTTGAGATGTGACACGGTGCAGGAGAAAGTACAGCATTACCGATCAAGTGCTGATGACAAAAACAAAACAAAAGAACCCAAAGTTAATCAAACCTCCAGTTAACCTTCGTTTAATCTCCATTTAGGAGCTGGGGAGATAGCTCCGTGGCACACTTATCTGCCTGGTAAGTGTAAGGTTGTGAGTTCAAACCCCAGTCCTGCAAAAAAATAAAATAAAATAAACTTCATTTAAAGACATGTGAAGGATGGAGAAACATGTTAAAAGACAATAACGATACTGCCACTAAATATAGACTGGAAAGTTCTGCAGGGCAAATGATCCAGTTTTTCCAAGAAATTAATGGAATGAGGGAGAGCAAGAAGGAGACTTATCAGTAAACAAGACTTTAAAGAGACATCAATTAATGTAATATTTGGACCACTCTGAAACAATCAGTAAAAATAATATACAGACTTGTTAGATAACATAAAAGAATTTGCTTTCTTTTTAGATGTAACAATACTGTTATGGTTCTGTTTTTAAAGATCTTATCCATTAGGAAAAAGTTCAGAAATATTTGTGGTGAAATGAGATGATGCCTGGGATTTGATTTAAAATATTCTTACAAAACAAGCAGTAAGGGAAACTATAAGAAACAGGAGGAGAAAGCTACTACCTGTAGAAAGTAGCTGGTGAATACATATAGGGTCTCTACATTTGTGTATGTTTGCAGTTTTTCATAATAGTTTTTAAAACATATGTCCTAAAGATGGCAGAGTGGTGAACAGCAGAGAAACAGCTTTTCTGAGATTTGGTATCCAGACACTGGAATATCATGATGTGAGGAAGACAGGAAGGAAGGAAGTGGGTCCCTGGGACCCAGCAAGGATTGGAAGCGAGAACTGAAGCCCAAAGACAGACTTCTTCAAAGAAGAAGGAGGTGACAAGCAGCATTTTCCCCCTATGCCCTGAATCACTGCATGGGAGGGTCAGTGCAAAGCTGCAGATACAACGTGACTACTAGCAACCCAAGAGGCTTACATAGAGAAGTGCGCCGGTGGAACAGAGCAGTGGACACAGCAGACTGCAGTGGCTGGTGAGGTATTTGGGGTCAGATATCATGCAGGAGAAGACACCTGTCCAGGAGCCACCTAGGAAAGGGGCCAACTGAGCTCACAATTCAACGCAACCAGGGGTTGCATCATCTAGCAGCTCACAGGATCAGGGTGAGGCGGAACTGAGATCAAGTTGGTACTATAGCTATTCTGCTGTAAATCTATGGATGACTTGCTGGATATATATATATATATATATATATATATATATATATATATATATGGTACAGGGTCTCACTATGCATCTCAGACTTGTAGTGATCCTCAGTTTTCAGTTTTCAGCCTGCCCAGGGCTGAAATTACAGATGTGCACCACCATGCCCAATTTCAGTGACCCACTCAGCATGCTTGGGGACAGGGCTGGTGCAACATGTGGTGCCAGCATACGGTGCTGGGGATCAAACTCCCAGTACCAGTACCTGAACTTGCCTAAGTAGGCACTTAGTCCGCTGAGCTATCTTGCTGTCACTTTTTTTTTTTTTCTTTTTGAGACAGGGTCTTGCTATACAGCTCAAGCTGTCCTCGAGCTCACTTTGTAGCCCAGGCTGGTCTCAAATTCACAGCAATCCTGCCTCAGCCTCCCAAGTGCTGAAATTATAGGTGTGTACCAGCACACACAGCCTTTTGCTGGGATGAATCAATATGGATTTGGACTCTGTCTGCCCACTTACTCCACTAGCAACAACATAGACACACCTTGAAGTGGACGTTCTTTTCTCTTGTTTTTGTTTTGTTCTGATTTTCCAATTATTTGTTCTTCCTTTTCTATGACAGTAAACTTGGTTTTGTTGTCATTGATTAGCTCTTCTTTTTAGTTCTGCCTTCTCTCCTTCCTTCTTGCCATCTTCACCAGTTTCTCAAAGTTTGTGTAAGTTTAAGTAAATGTAAAAGAACTGAAGTTGTCCCATGCATACGAGGAAGCCATAGTGCAATGAAATTGGAAATCCATGACAAAAGAAACCACAAGAGCTTCATAAACACGTGAAAATTAAATAACACACTCCTAAAGAGCCAATGCATCACGGATTAAATTAAAGGAGAAATTAGATAGTTTCTGTAATTAAATGATAGTGCCAATATAATATATTGATGTAATTAAAAGTCATAACAAGGGAAATTTATATTGGTGAAATCCCATATCAGAAAAACAGAAGGAAGGAAGGAAGGAAGGAAGGAAGGAAGGAAGGAAGGAAGGAAGGGAAAAGAAAAGAAAAGAAAGAGTGAATTGAAATAAAGAACCTAAAGGGCCAACTAGATAGCTCAGCAGACTAAAGCACTTGTTAGGCAGAGCACAGTGCCAGGTTCATCCCCACAGTGCCTGTGCCAGCCTCACCCAGTCTCCAGGGCATGCTGAGATGGCAATTGAGACTTGGCATGGTGGTATGCACCTATAATGCCAGGGCTTAGGAGGCCTGAACACAGGACAATCACTGAGTCCTATCTACATAGTAAGACCCTGTAGACCCAATACTAAATACAAAAAATAAAATAAAATAAAGGACCTAATTTTGAACCTCAAACTTCTAGAAAAAGAAGAGCAAGTCAAACCCAAAGCTCATACAAGGGACAAAATTATAAAGATCAGAGCAGAAAGTAATGCAATGGAGACTAAGAAAACAATACAGGGCCAGTGAGATGGTTCAGCAGTCTAAAGCGCCTGCTTAGGAAAGCTTAGGCAATTGCAGGGACGAGCACCACATGCTGAGCCAGCCATAAAAAAAAAATACAAGGAATCAATGAATTGAAGAGTTAACTCTTTTATTTTATTTATTTGTTTGTTTGTTTGTTTGCTTGTTTCTTTATTTTATGGCTAGCTCAGCCTGCCCTGGTGGTGGGGCTGGCGCAGCATGTGGTGCCGGGGATGGAACCTCAGTCCCTACAGTTGCTTGAGCTTTCCTAAGCAGGTGCTTTAGACCACTGAACCATCTCGCCGGCCCCTTAACTCTTTTAAAGATTAAATAAAACTGACAAATCTTTCTCCAACCTTATTTAAAAAAAAGGGGAGGGGGGGAAGAAGTCTCAAATCCATGTCATCCAGAATGAAAAGGATCAAATCACAACAGACCCTGCATAAATCCAGAAGATCATCTATACTTAGTTTGAGAAATTGTATCCTAGTAAAATTGAAAATTATTGGGAGGGGCTGGGGAGATAGCTTCATAGCACAAGTGCTTGCCTGGCAAGAGCAAGGTCATGAGCTCAAACCATGGCTCCACAAAGAAAAAGAAAATTACTGGTTTCCTCTTATTTCACTACATTTCTATAGTTAAGTTGGTTTTACTTGAATAATTCATGTTTAGGGGAAAGAGAAAAACACTCTTAAAATTTGTTTCAACTCCTCCTGCAAATAAAAATAATAAACAAAAAAAGATTGAAAATGTGAAAGTGCACAGATTCCTAGATACATGTGAATTACCAAAGCTTAATCAAGAAGATGTCAAAATTTTAAATAAATGAATATCAAGCAATGAAATAGAAGATCTAATTAAAAACCTACCACCAAAGAAAAGCCCAGACCCTGATGGATTCCTGCTGAATTCCACAAGCAATTTAGAGACCTAATACCTCTATGTCTTAAAATATTTAATGAAATTGAAATGGAAGCAATGCTCTCAAATTCATCCCTGAAGCAAGCACTACCCTGATATCAAACTCAGAGAAGAACCCAACTAAGAAAGAGAACTACAGGCCAATCTCCCTAACGAACGTAGATGTAAAAATCTTGTATAAGGTACTGGCAAACAGAATGTAGCAAATCATTAAGAAGATTATACACCATGGCCAAGTAAGATTCATCCCACAAATGTAGGGATGGTTCAACATATGTAAACCAATAAATTTAATACACCATATTAATAGAGCCAAGGATAAAAACCATATGATCATCTCAAAAGACTTAGGGCAAAAAAGATAAAGCCTAACACATATTCATGACAAAAAACCTGCAAAAATTGGAATAGATGGTCTTTTTTTATGTATTTACTACAGGGTCTACAGAATCTCACTACACAGATCAGACTTTTTAGTGATCCTCCTGTTTACAGCACCCAAAGTGCTGAGATTACAGGTGTGAGCCACCACACCCAGTCTCAGTCGCTGTCTCAGCATGCCCCAGGGGTAGGGCTGGCATGGCAGATCCCTGCATTTGCCTAAGCAGGCATGTTAATCGACTGAGTTATTTGGCCAACCCTTTTGGAGTAATCTGATAAAAGCCACTTATGAAAAATCAATAGCCAACATCACACTAAATGGACAGAAACTGAAACTTTCACTCTAAAATAAACAAGACAAAGATGTACACTATCTCCATGTTTATTCAATATACTCCTAGAAACTTTACCCAGAGAAATTAGACAAGACAAACTAAAAGTAATAACAATAGGAAAGGAAAACATTAAACTATCATTACTTACAGATGACATAATACTCTACATAGAAGACCCCTCAAATACCACCCAAAGACTTCTAAATATAATGATCAAATTCAGTAGCATAGATGGATACAAAGCCAACACTCAAAAATCAATAGCCTCCCTGTACATGAATAACAAACCCACTGAGAGAGAAATTAGGGAAACTACGCTGTCACAAGAGCATCCAAAAAAAAAAAATTAAATGCTTAGGAATCAGTCTAGCAAAGGAAGTAAAAGACTCTTACATTGAAAACTACATTACTCTGAAAAAGCAGATCAAAGAGGACATCAAAAAATGGAAAGAGGGCCAGCCTGATAGCTCAGCGGACTAAAGCACCTGCTTAGGCAGAACACAGAGGCCAGGGTTCAATCCCTAGATTGTCATGCTATCCCCACTCACAGGGCACACTGAGACTGAGACTGGGCATTGTGGCACCTACCTGTAATCCCAGTACTTGGGAGGCTGAACAGAGGACCACCGGGAAAAGATCCTGTGATAAATACAGAAAAAAAAAAAGTGCTTTTTTTAAAAAAGTGAAGCATATGTCCCTCTTGTGACCCTTTTCATGTATATATGGTACAAAGAAAAAATTCTGGGGTTTTCTGCATTTATTTTGCTGTACCCCTATCAACTTACCTATTTTCCTTCTTTTGAAATTAGAAGTTGGGCCGGCGAGATGGTTCAGCAGTCTAAAGCACCTGCTTAGGAAAGCTCAGGCACCGCGGGGACCATGGTTCGATCCCTGGAGGCAGAGAGGCAGAGAGGCAGAGAGGCCGAGAGGCCGAGAGGCCGAGAGGCCGAGAAGGCCCAGCCAAATAGCTCAGGGGATTAAAGCACCAGCAAGCAGGCACAAGAGCCAAGGATTCTCTCGATTCTAGATTCTATCGCCAGACCTGCCATGCTGGCCTTGCCCCTGGGTTGCACTCAGACCAGCAACTGAGACTGGATGTGGTGGCGCAGGCCTGTAATCCCAGCTCTTGGGAGGCTGTAAACAGATGGATCACTAGGAGTGCAATCTAGCAGTGAGACCCTGAACACCCTGTAGACCCTTCCCTAAAATACAAAAGAGAGAGAGAGAGAGAGAGTGTTAAACTAAAGCAGAAACTTGTGAAATTTCAAAGTTTTATAGCCCACTTGATTCCTTAGGCTTTTGTTATTTTGTTATGCTCTTCTGGTTTGACGTTTATTCCTTTAGATAACCTTACAATGTGGCTTATCAGCAGTAATTTATTTACATATATTTTCTTTCTGTGGTACTAGGGATGGAACCCAGGACCTCACACTTGCTAGAAAGGTGCCTCCCTCTAGGTACAACCCCAGCCCTGATGAACAATTCACCACAGACTCCAAAATGTGCAATTTTTGCCTGATCTGTCTAAAGTGTCATGATGTTGGGGCGGGGGAGATAGCTCCATGGCACAAGTGCCTGCCTGGCAATTGCAAGGTTGTGAGTTCAAACCCCGGTCCCACCAAAGCATAAATTAATTAATTAATTAATTAATAAAGAGTCACAGTGTGAACAAATTTGTTCCTCATTTTAAAGCCTATGAATGTACATTCCTGGTTGAAGGGAAAGAGAATGTTTCAACTCATTGCTGAGGCACAAGGCAGCTTCATGCAGCCAAATCCCCCTCTTCCCCACAGTAGAATCGTTTTCCCATCATTTCATCTTCTACTTTTATAAAATGGGGTTGTTGGGGGCCGGGGAGATAGCTCCGTGGCACAAGTGCCTGCCTGGCAAGTGCAAAGTCATGAGTTTGAACCTTGGTCCCACAAAAAAATAAAATAAAATGGGGTTGTTTTCCTTCTTCCTAATTAAAGCCCACAAAAGCACTTTTAAAGGAGATCCTATGTATGACGGTAGAAGAGTGAAAACTATCATTACTGTATTTTAATTATCACGTTAAAGCCCCATGTAGACACACCCACCTCTTCTCCATTCAAGCAGTCCTTTGTAAAGGGGTAATTCGCAGCAATGATGTCATAATCATAGACCTCTGCTTTCGTCCTGAAAGTTGTAAAGTTTCCGAATACTTACTAAACTGACGAAACTCTTAGAACATAGTAAGTACAAATGTTCCACATCTGACTGAAAGTGTGGAGCGAGAAACCTTTATTGTTGACATAATAAATGGACGTTAAAAGCCCTCACCCTGGGTTAGGGTGATAGCTCAGCAGTCTAAGCGCCTGCCTGGAAAGTGTAGGCACCCAGGTTCTATCACCGGTACCACATATGCCGCGCAGACCTGTAACCCCAGCACTGGAAAGGCTGAGACAGGAGGATCACTACGAGTCTCAGCTGCATAGCAAGACCTCGTACGTAATTAATAAATCTTTTTTAAAAAGCAAAATGGGCATCTTGGTATAGTATAACACACACCTGCAATCCCAATACTTAGGAGGGCGAGGCAGGTGGATGAGAGACTTGAAGTCCAGCCTGGGCTACACAGGAAGGCCCTGTCTCACAAAAAAAAGTGGCCATCCCATAAGTACAGTCTGAAAAGAAAAGAAAAAAAAAAAAAAAGGATGGGGAACTAAAATGAGTGCAGTGTTGAAATTGCATGTTTGCAAAATCAACAGGACCACCTCTACAAAGAGCACCTGCCAAGATTCTTGGCTCCCAGAATCTGTAGAAGGATCAGTAGTTAAAGGCCAAAGCCCTCTGGAAATCCTGCCCAGGGTTTTGAAAATCTGGACTTTGGCTACAGTCATGTAGTTCTTCGAAATTCTAATACATGACGTTCACATCCTCTTGTCACGGTGGGAAACCCTGCATCTTCTTCCAGAATCTTCCTAGATTTACCTGGACTGGGGAGCTGAGGCCGGACAATCCTACACTTTACCTTGGCTCTGATTTCCTGCTACCTCACAATTTTCAAACTCCCATATTTCACCCCTGGTTTTTTTCTCCACAACACTGTCTCCGCTAACATATAATAAAGCTCCCCTTCCTCAATTTCCCCGAAACAGCACTCACCAGGGCTGCTGGGAATTCTGACAGATGCTTACTGAGGATTTGGAGGCAGTCACGGGGTGCCCCCTCCAAGAGAAGCCCTGAGGAAAATGTGAAACAGCAAGCTGGCTGGGCGCGGCCTTCTTTCTCCGTCCGGCCCCACAGCCCCTCCTCCTCCTTTCCCTCTTTTGTCCCCCTGCCCTGGCTCTCCCGCAGCCCGTTCCTCCAATTGCCATTCTTTTCTTATGCTGAGCAGTCCCACTTTTCCTTTGTCTCGTCCTGGGCTGCCTCTACCCACAGAGGCCCGTCGGTCTGCAGACAAAGACAATTCTCTCCCAAGCTCCCTGCACCGACACTTTGAACAGTAACTCTCAAAAAAAACCATCTATGCTTAACGGTGGTTTAAAACTGCAGCTCCCAAACTTTTTGACTCTCGGGATTATTTACTAGAGAGGATCCCAACAAGCTTTTGCTCATGGTGGCTATATCTATCAATATTTACTGTACTAGCAATTCATACTGGGGAGTTTAAATGCATATTTATTAATGTATTTAAAAATAGTACTTAGGGCTGAGGGTGTGGCTGAGTGGCCGGCACTCAAAGATTGTGAGTTCTATCCCCAGCATCGCAGAGCCCACGAATCATATGCTTGTTATATGCTAATATAAATGGCTTTAAAAAAAATATTTTCCAAAACAAAAATCAAGAAGAATGGGCCCTGTTTTACATTTTTGCAAATATCTTTCTTGCCTGACTCTGACGATAACCTGATTCTGTACCCACAAAGGCCCGTCGGTCTGCAGTTAGATTCATGAGATAAACATTGTACAGCCACTGGAAAATGCTAAGACTGGTGAGAGAAGGAGGATCAAAAAGGCAAATGTTGGGGCCAGGGAGATAGCTCTGGGGCACAAATGCCTGCCTGGCAAGTGCAAGATCGTTAGTTCGAACCCCAGTCCCGCCAAAAAAAAAAAAGGCAAATGTCACCGTGTCAAAATTCTAGAAATGTCACTCTAAAAATGCCCACTCTGATGTGGCACAGGTAACACAGCTCTTCGAGGATGTGTTATTTCCAAAATACATTTCCAAACAATGCAGATCGTAAACAGCTAAGTGCAAGTGAGACACACATTGTAACAAGACAAAGGACAAAAATTTGACAGAAAAAAGTAAAGCAGTAAATACTCTGAGAAACAATCATGCAAGGTGAGCGTCAGTATCTAGCAATCACTGATGATAGGGGAGGGGCACAGGACAAAGAATAAAGCATTCCAAGCTGCACACAGGGCTGAGGGTATGCCCCAGGGTAGAGCACTTGGCGAACATACCTGAGACTGGCAGTTTAATCTCCAGCCCAGGGAAAACAAAAAACGAAGCACCTCCACAGAAGAATTCAAAGTATCCAGCCAGGCATGGGGGCACATGCCTGTAATCCCAGCTATCAGCAGGCTGAGGCTGGAGAACAGAAAAGTTTGAGGCCAGCCTGAGGTAGGAGATTTAAGGCTTGGGCAAAATCCATCAAAGAACTAGTATATGGGCCGGCGAGATGGTTCAGTGGTCTAAAGTGCCTGCTTAGGAAAGCTAAGGAAACTGCAGGGACTGCGGTTCAACCCCCAGCACCACATGCTGCGCCAGCCCCACCACCAGGGCAGGCTGAGCCAGCCATGAAATAATTAAATAAAAAAAAAAAAGAAGCAAACAAATAAATAAAATTAAAAAAAAAAAAAAGAACTAGTATAATCTGTCAAAGTCATTGGCCCAGGGCATGTGTGCGGAACACAGAATCGAAAATGACCCAGTGGGCCAGGCGTGGTTGTGCATGCCTGAAATCTGAGCACTTTGGAGGCTGAGGCAGAAGGATTGGTGCAAGTTCGAGACCAGCCTGCGCTACAAAAGTGAGCTCAAGGCCAGCCTGAACTGCATAGCAACACTCTGTTTCAAAAAAACAGAGAGAGAGAGAGAGAGAGAGAGAGAGAGAGAGAGAGAGAGAGAGAGACCCAGTGTGGTGGCGCACATCTGTAATCCCAGCATTCACGATTGGTTGCAAATTCAAGATCAGCCTGGGCTAGGTGAGCTCAAGGCCAGCATGAAATGTGTGGTGAGATCCTGTCTCAAAAAGAGAAAAAGAAATGACTGCAGTTCCTTGAAAACTGTACACGACCATCAGAAAAATGCTACTTTTAAAATTTTATTAGTACATGTTTGCAGTTCATGCAGTTCGTAGCCATCTTGGGAACTGGGTACATGTACATATTGATATAGGGGAATGAAACTCCCAAACTGAAAGGTACCTGGGCCAAGTTCATGTTCTCTAAAACCAAAGAATGAATTTTAGGATCAACAGAGGTAACAGCAGAATATATTTATTGGGGGAAAGAAAGCTTCTATCCGATAGGACAGAAGGGGGACCTGAGTGGGCTGCCCCCAGAAGCTGTGTCTTCCAGTGATTTTTATAGAGTAAAACCATGTAGTGAGGCACATCTAAGGTAGAGAACATGGGAACTCGCTTAGGGGGGCGTGAGATGGGACAAAACTATAGCCAATCAATGAGATTACAAGCACAGTTGCTCAGGTAAAATTCATTAAATCGGAATAAAATGGGAAGCAGGGGCTCTTCCTTTAGGGGACCGGGTTAGTGACTTCCAGGCATACTAAAGTTGAGAGACTCATTTAGAATATCAATCCTGGTTGCATATCGTTAGGGAGGCATGCAGCTGCATTTGTTTACACTTTTGTCTTGAGGTCTGGCCCACAGCAGGGGTCTGTCTCCTACAACAACTATAGTCAGTCACACAGGGCCAGGTCCTCAAGGAGAAAGCATGCAAAACAAGGTGACTTTGCAACTTTGGGAGAGACAGACCCCTGCTGTGGGCCAGACCTCAAGACAAAACAGCCAACAAAAGCAGCCACATACCTCCCTAAAGATAGGCACCCAGCATTGATATTCTAAGTGGGTCTCTCACCTTAAGGACCCCTGGAAGTCACTAACCCAGCCCCCTCCAGGAAAAGCCCCTGTTGTGTATTCATGTCTGCTTGCTGCTTGACTTGCTTCCCCATTTGGTCCTGGAGTTAATCAACTTTCCCCCACTGTGCTGTAATCTCATTGGTTGACCATAGTTTTGTCCCACCTCATGCCCACCTAAGCGAGTTCCCATGTTCTCTGCCTTAGATCCTCCTCACCTCTAAAAATCCCTGGAGAAGACAGCTTCCAGAGCAACCCACTCAGGTTGCCCTTCTGTCTTCTCTGGGACAGGAGCTTTCTTCCTCCAATAAATATATTCTGCTGTTACCTCCATTGTTCCTAAAATTCATTATTTGGTTTCAGAGAACATGATCTCGGCCAGGAACCTTTCAGGTTGGGTGTCTCATTCCCCTATATTAATGTGATCCCATTCCCTCCAGATCTATTATCATGAGGATGCCACAGTGGCTTCTACCACTGAGCTACATCTGCAGCCATTTTTATTTGAGACAGGCACTCACCTAAGTTGCCCATTCTGGCCTCTGACTTGCAATCCTCCTGTCTAGTCTTCCTTCAGTTTTGGTTCTGAATATATAGGCAAAAATTCAGTGACTCCAATAATAATTAAAGATTCTGAAGCTTTGGATGGAGCTTGGCTCTGGATTCTTCAGCAGGACGTTGTGCTTGAGTGGTATTGTTCTCAAAGAACTTAAATCGGGGCTGGCGAGATAGCTCAGTGCTCTAAACCTCCTGCTTAGGCAAGCTTAGGCAACCGCAGGGACCACGGTTCGATCCCCAGCACCACATGCTGCACCAGCCCCACCCCCAGGGCAGGCTGAGCCGGCCATAACATAAATAAATAAAGTTAAAAAAAGAAAGCCACCAACGATTGAATGTTGTTAAAGCACAGACAACATGGGATACGTATGCAGCCACAGGGCCTTGCAAAGTGGCATCCGGTGGCAGCTGTGGCTCTTGAGAAGGAAAAGCTTGGCTCTCTTCCAAGTTGAGACGCTGATGGGTAAGCTTTATCACAGCATTTGGAACAACTGTTAGATATGGTGATTTTTTTAGAGGTCTTGATTGACTCTTCAACCTCCTGAGCTTCAGTAGTCTGCCAGGTCCTTGGGAGCAATGGGTGGGGGGTGGGGGACAACATATGGAGTGGCCACCCCTAGTTGACTCCTGTGCTGGAGGCTGGGGGCAGTCAGCCTGGGTGAATCTCACGCTCCGGAGCAAGTATTGCTCCTTAGGCAGCCAGTTTTGCTTCCTGAGATGGCCAACATAATTACTATCTATCTATCTAGGGAGGGGTCCACAGGGTGTTCAGGGTCTCACTACTAGATCGGACTCGTAGTGATCCGCCTGTTTACAGCCTCCCGAGAGCTGGGATTACAGGTGCGTGCCACCATGCCCAGTCTCAATTGCTGTGTTAGAGTGCCCTGGAGGGTGGGGCTGGCATGACAGGCCCGGGGATTGAACCCTTGGCCCCTGCGCCTGCTTGCAGGCGCTTAAATCTGCTGAGCTATTTGGCCAGTCCTTCTATTTATTTATTTTTGGACTGGGGATCAAACTCAGAACCTGTTCTTGCCAGGCAGGCACTTATGCCGGCAAGCTATCTCCCCAGTTCAGGCTGATATAATTCTAAGAACCGTATTTTCACCCCACATCATTCAAAGCAGAAAGGCCGAATAATTTCTCTTCCCATGCCTCTCTGACTTTGCTGTGGGCAGAGGCCCTTTCCTAAAGCTCTGAGAGGACTTCCCTTGCACTTCCTCAATCCTGAGAGCCCTGCTGAGGTGCAAGGGAAGCTGAGAAGCCAGAATCTGGCATTTGCATTTCTCTGTCATGGAGAAAGGGACTGGGAACAGCATGTTTGCCTGGTGTTTCTGGGGCTGTAGATGGACACAAGGCTCAACTCCTAAGGACTCAATGATGACGTTGGTCATCTCCCAACAAGTCCGGAGTTGGGGAAGTTCTAGAGTTGAGAATTCAGTGACCCAATGAAGTCAGCAAAGACCTGAGTCTTTTCTGCTTTTCATCCTTAGCTGTTGGCTTGGATTTTCCTCCTTGTCTCCTCGATGGTTAAGCCAGATGCAAGGATGGGGGCATCCACTAGCTCAAGCAGAGAATGTTCTGTCATTTTGTCATTCCCCCACCCCATATTTTTTTTCCTTTGAGACAGGGTCTCACTTGTAGTTCAGGCTGGTCTTGAACTCACCAAGCAGCTCAGACTGGCCTCAGACTTTCGGTGCTGGCATGACAGACGTTTGGCCACCACTCCTCGCTGTCATTTTTTTCCATAATTGAGAATATTTCCTCAGAAACTTTACTGCCTACTTGTCAGGTCTAACTGGAGAGGACTGTGCCACCTGCTTATTTGCAATCTGTCACCAAGCAAGGGAATAAATTATGATGGCTAGCTTTGACTAATCAGGATTTTTCCTCTGAGGAACAAATAGCCTTCAAAATAGATGAAGCTGATTTAGACCTAAATGAAATCAAGGTTTCATCAAGAAAGATGTCTGACATACTTTCATTTTTCTGAGTTTATAACTCCTTGATATTTTATTTACCCTGTTTTGTTTTCTTTTTGTCTTTTTGAGACAGGGTCTCCTTAGCAGTTCAGGTTGGCCTTGAATTCACTTGTATCCCAGGTTGATTTCAAACTCAGTGATCCTCCTGCCTGAGCTTCCGAAGTGCCGTTACTACAGGCATGCGCCACCACACCCGCTTACTTACCTATTTTTCAAGATTTTATTCATTGCTTTCTATTAGATTTCTGTCATTATTCTAGGTGCTGGGTATTCTTTCACTTTAAACCAAAAAAACCAAGTCCTTCCCTTCACAGACGTCATAGTAAAAGCGCTCAGCTTGGGAAGATGGCTCCATCTGGAAGGACGACCTGAGCACCAGCTGTCCAGGCTAGGGAGCCTCGCCCGGCTGGGCCAGCCCAGGTAGTCAGCAGCAGACAGGCGCTGCCTTCTCTACACACGCGTCCCACATGCTGCATGATTACCGTGGCCGCCAACGCCCAGTGCTTTCCACACCTCAGCACCCCAGTCCTACTTTCCTCCTGGTTCTGCCGCCCACTCGCTTCCTCTTTTCCAACTCTGCTTTCTAGGTCAGCTGCCCAGCTGTCGCTCAAACTTCTTTTGGCCATCGTTTCAGCAAGCCGCCTCTCCTCTCCCCCGCTGCGCCTGGCGTCTGCCTCTTTCTCCTTCTCACTCGGCTGGGCTGAGTTCGTCCTCCAGGGAATTCCTAAAAATTCATGCATTGGAAGTGTGCGTTGGAGGGCCAGGGAGATAGTTCAGTAGAATAAGCATTTGCCTGGCAAGCGTAAGGCCCTGAGTTCGAACCCGAGTCCTACAAACATAAAAGAAGAACCCTTCCTTGAGGACAGCCTGTGTTACCATATGATCTGGGTACTACATGGATTCAGTATTATTTATTTATCTTTGGTCTTTTTGAGATAGGGACTCGCTATGCAGTTCAGGCTGGCCTTGAGCTAACTTTTGCAGCCCAGGCTGGTCTCGAACTCATACTGATCCTCC
This sequence comes from Capromys pilorides, assembly GCA_004027915.1. NCBI lineage: Eukaryota > Metazoa > Chordata > Mammalia > Rodentia > Capromyidae > Capromys > Capromys pilorides. The sequence continues at coordinate 1,322 of PVKN010005861.1, read as the reverse complement.
TGCCTCAGCCTCCCAAGTGCTAGGATGACAGGCCTGCGCCACCACACCCAGCCGGATTCAGTATCACTTATAATAACAGTACTTCTACTTCCTAAATTGGAAATCTGGTCACAAAACCTGACAAGCATTTTTGTATTTGATTTGTGACTTGAGCTAGTTGGCTTTATGTTCAAAAGCTGGCATTTGAAGTGGAACAAGCTTGGTTTTAAATATACAGCTGTCCTTTATACCAGCTGTGCAAGCAAATCACTTCTTCATCCGAGTCTTGAGTTTCTTCACCTGTAAAATCAATCAGGACGTAATGCTGGACTCCTAAGGCTCCAGGATTGAATAAAATAAGGCACTGAGCTCATTATTGGCTTTCGACATGTGCTAGCCTCCTCGGCCCCATGTTTATAAGAAAAGTCTTAGGCATAAAATAAATCAAATGCAGTTATATGCTTAATATGTGACCTAGATCGAAATGAAAAGCTATGAGCAAAATGGACATAAAATTCTGTCAATATTTTCACCATTTTCCATTATGAACTGGAGGAAAAACAACTACATGTAATTGTCTGAAGAACCTAATTTGTTCAACAATTCTTTTTTTTGAGATAGCATCTTGCTATGTAGCCCAGGCTGGCCTCAAACTTATGGCAATCCTCCTGCCTCAGCCTCCCAAGTACTGGAATTATAGTCATGTGCCACCACACTCACTAGGCTAGTTTAGCAATTCTTTTTTAAAAACTCATTCTTTCTTTCTGTTATGGCTGACTCAGCCGTCCCCAGGGGTGGGGCTGGCGCAGCATGTGGTGCCAGGGATCGAACTGTGGTCCCTGTGGTTGCCTAAGCTTGCCTAAGCAGGTGCTTTAGACTGCTGAGCTATCTCACCAACCTTAGTTTACCCATTCTTGATTTGGGATAATATTGTGTGTCTCTTTGACTACTGTTCTCAGTGAGAAACAAGATAAGAGTGATTCTATATTATAATTAAAGCAAGGGCTGGTGAGATAGCTTAGCGGTCTAAAGCACCTGCTTAGCAACCACAAAGACTGCAGTTCGATCCCTGGCACCACATGCTGTGCCAGCCCCACCCCCAGGGCAGGATGAGCCAGCCAAAATAAAAATAAATAAAGTTTTTTTAAAAGCAAAAGAGTTAATTTTTAAAATTTTTATTAGCACATGATTACTGTACATAATGATTATGGGAAGTTGATACATGAACATACCACATCTTAATTATTCAGATTTCCTTCCCATTTACAAAAGACCTGTGTCTCTTTTTCCTATCACCTTGTATTTTGCTCTTTAAATTATACATATATCTTTCTTTCTTTCTT
>PVKN010005860.1:0-29778 GCA_004027915.1 Capromys pilorides | reverse complement strand
GTATTTTAAGGAAGGATATGCAGGGTGTTCAGGGTTTACTACTAGATGGGACTCATAGCGATCCACCTGTTTATATGCTACCATGCCCAGTGTCAATTGCTGTCTCAGCACTCCCTGGGAGCGGGGCTGGCATTGCAGGCCTCAGAGATTGAAGCACTAAATCTTTTTTTTTTTTTTTTTAAATTTTATTTATTTATTTGTTTGCTTGTTGTGTTTATTTGTTTCTTCTTATTTATTTTTTTGTGGCTGGCTCAGCCTGCCCTGGTGGTGGGGCTGGTGCAGCATGTGGTGCCGGGGATCGAACTGCAGTCCCTGCAGTTGCCTGAGCTTTCCTAAGCAGGCGCTTTAGACCACTGAACCATCTCGCCGGCCCCGAAGCACTAAATCTTAATCACACATTTTCTATTAGGTTTACAATACTAATCCAATAGATGCTCAAAAATGCCAAGTGCTCTTAAATAGTGTAAGAACTTAAACTGTACCATATTTCCTAGCTTTTCTAAATTAGTCTTCCAGGCTGGGGATAAAGCTCAGCGGCACAGCGCCTGCCTGGCAAGTACAAAGTCCTGAGTTCAATTCCTAGTACCAAAACATACAAAAGTAGATTAGTCTTCCAAGGAAACAGTTTTGTGTTGGTGATGTGGTGGTGAGCGTAGCCACCTTCCAAGGAAATGGTTTTTTACCTTCCAAGCAGTTAGTTGTTTCCTTCTCAGTCAGTTGGGCTTCTTGGCCTCGGCAAGGACACCGACTCCAAGTGGCCGAGGCTGTACGTCAGTCAGAGATTGTTCAGCCTTTCGGAGACAGGCTCTCATGCCTTGGGGATGGCTGAACACACCAGCCTCCGTTCCACAAGAGGCAGCCTCCAAGCCCGTTCCCACTGGATTCCAGTGACACGCTTTCCAACTGCCTGCTTACTCCACATGTTCTAATATTCTTCATCTCTGGGGAAATCCCAACTCTTAGAGGTATTTATTTACATAGCTAGCTTTGGAGTTTGCGTATTTTCTCAATTTCCTTATGGCTCAGTAATTAACAATACTATAGTCAGACTAATGAGAACATAATAACTTTTCTTTAATATCACATTTTTCACAGTCCTAGTCATTCAAGCTTTGCTGAGTGTTCCAGCCCTTAGAAATAAATACAAAAGTGAACAAAAACTCTCTTCCCTCCTGGAGCTGGCAGTGTATCAAGGGGGATAAATAACGTCATGTCAGGGCATGGAAATGCTGCAAGCATAGCCAAAGGAGAGGGAGGATAGAGACTGGAAGATCTCACTACAAAGGTAGCATTTTAGCAAATCAAATACAGCTACGGGATAGATGGTGGCAACTTTTCATGAGTCGGAGCCCCTTACTTGTGGTATGTTTTCTTCCATGGGTAGTTTCCTATTTTTAATGGAAATGTTAAGTAAACCTAATCTGAGCAGACAGCCGAACTTATTTTGCCGCTTTATATAGTCTGGACTTGTTTTTCAGTAGCTATCACTAAGTAAAATAGTAATGCATGCTGACATTATGTTCATGAGATTTTTGAGGAACATCTATAGAACATTAATATATATATTTCAGTTTATATGTCCCAAACTTAAAATCAATTTTATCTCACTGCTGATTGAAGATCTAGGATTGTTTTCCCTCAAAGTCTTTAATGTGACAACATTCCTCTGGCCTTGGTCATATACTGCAAACTCCATGCTGTCACTGCCTATTCAGACCTAGTTTGGGTCTATACAGGACCAGAGGAAGCTTATGAGAACACATGCAAGACAAAGCCATTAAAAATAACTAAGGACATTTAGGAAGGGAAAATGTAGGTGTGAAAATAATAAAGGCAGGGGCAAAGTTAGACAACAAAATAGAATTGTTTAAATTCTATTGTTTAAATTGTTAAATTGTTTAAATTCACAGATATATGAATTTAGAAGCCAGTCTAGGTATGAAATTCCCCGGATGCTCTTTGCTCCTTATGTAGTTTCCAGGAGTGCAAGCTTTGTGTTCATGTCTGAAATACGTCTTGTAATACTAGTGCTCAAAGCTGGCTTCTAAGTTTTGGAAGAATTATATGAAGCTGAAAATACTAGTCATGATATAAAACACAAAGATGTTTGATTAACATCTTAGAAAGGAAACAGTGCTTTTTCCAGTGAAAAACTTTAATTTTCTCTCTGTCTTTGCAGGTTATATGGTGGAATGAATTACCGTCGGCTAGGAGGTGGGGTCGGAGTTATTAAGATGACACATTGTGAATCCCATATATGGTGACCATGTAGAAGACAGTCTTGTGTGGGTTCCTCTGTATCCTGGAGAGTTTTGACTTTGAAGCTTTGTACAGTTTGAGAAGACATTAGAACAAATTTATTCTTTGCTGGTGCCTCAACATATGGAAATACAAGTCCAATGACTAGTTCACCTGCCAGATGCCACCTTTGCACAGTAATTTTCAACTTTGTGCGGACGACTATTTATTTTTGTTTTAATTTATCGTAGTATTTTGGTTTGGGGATTTTTTTAGCTTGGGCTTTGTCTTATTTTTTACTTATCCTTTCTCCCACAAAAAAAAAAAAAAAAAAGAAAGAAAGAAAAGAAAATCCTACCATCGCTGGGCATTGTGGCACACTCCAATACTTGAGAAGAGGCTGAGGCAGAACTTTTGAAAGTTCAAGGCCAGCCTCGGCCACATGGGCGATTTGAAGCCAGCTTTGACTAGCAAGACCCTATCTCAAAAAAAAACTCCAAGCAAAACTGACTTTGTAAGGTATTGATTTAATTTTGCAAACGCTGAGAAGGGCAGAAGGGCTACATGTAATCTGCACACTCCATCCTGACTCAGCTACCACAAGGGTTAGTGATGAGGACAAGTGTAAGCGGTGTATCTGGTCATCACCCTTGCACTACACCAGAAGACTTGAAAAATCTGAAACAAAATCACATCATACTAAATAGTAAATGCAGAAGGAGGATCAGATCAGTAAAAACAAGATCCTAATGCTACAGTTTTCTTCAGTGAAGTTCATAACTTATTTACTTATGAATGACCTTGTTTTCACTCTATTTAAAATCTTTTTTTTTTTTTTTTTTTAATATTCTCATGGAGTTTCTGCTAGTTCTAGAGCTCTGCTCAGTGCCTCTCATAAAATAGCATATGAGTTTCATTCACTGTCTCGGGAACCACCCACGTGGAATCACGTGCAGCTCTGCAGGAGTTTTTGCTCACAAATGTTGCCCTGATTGCTAGCAGGGAATGGAGGGGACAAAGGCCCTTCCCCAGGAGTCAGCCCTGTCCCCAGTTTACACTTAATGCTCAGGCTGAGGCTCACTTTCAATAACAGCTGCCTAAAGAATGAAGTCTCCGCTTCCTGTAGGAGCTCATGCTGATGAGTGTAAGACAGCGGGGCATTTTATTGATATCTGGGTTCTTTGATGCAAGCTGTGTATCACCACCTTCATTCTGTAAGGCCACTGTTCTCTCAAATTGCGCTTCCTGATGAAAAGTTAAAAATTGTACGAAAATAAATGGCGATGATTCAGTGGTTAATTATTTTCTTCATTATATACATAGGCCAGTTCTTTTCTATGCATTTTGCAGGAAAACCTTTCAGACTTTTAACTGCAACCAAAAGGAATAATCTTCACTTTCCTCTCACACAACAAAAATGTTTGGCAACTTTTGTGTTTACATTTAAAGATCATTTGCACCTTTTTCAAGGAAAAAAAGTATTTGGTAAATAATTGTTTACATGTATCATTTATGCTTTTTCTAGCATGTATAACTTTTTTAAATAAAGGTAGTTCTTACCATAAAATTATTTTGATAACTGCTTTTTTAATGCCTGTTCCTTTATTGTTTAATTTATATTTTCCTGTTTCTGTATCACTTATATTGCTTTTATGTAAAGTTATATGTGCGTGCTTTTAATCTGATGAGATAAAGGGGCTGCCAGCTAGAATTAACACTTTTTATTTTATATTTCATATAACCTAATCCTTAAACATTTTCTGGTGTGAAGCTTAGAATCATAGAGTCCTGAGCTGGAGGGACATTCACTTAGTCCCGACCCATTTATTACAATGGTCTAGATCTGAAGACAAAGGTCTCCCCTAATGAGGCCAGTCCTGGGAGGACTGACATTAGGTCTCTGTTTCCCCGACTCTGCTCTCTGCTGCACCATGCTGTCTCCTCAGGTGGAACACAGGCCACAACATGGCCCAGAACTGACAGAATAAACTGTAATTTGGATCTGCAATGGACCCCCAGAGCAACCTTGGTTCCAGCCAGTGTGCTGTCAGGATGCCATAAGAACCTTTAAGAGGTGGGATGTACTTGGATGAAGTTAGGTCACCAGAAGGTGTCTTTTTGAAAGCAGTACTGGGAACCGTAGAAGCAAGGAAAGAAACAGCAAAACAACAATGACAAAAATGTAAACCAAAGTTCTAGGAATTAATATCCCTGTTAGAAAGTTCTCAGTGAGAGCAATTCATATGGCAGTGATTCAACAGTAGAGAAACAAGCTGGCATGTGGCTCCCTGTGAAGGGTTTTCCTAACATGCAGAAGGTCCTGATGATGACCCCAGGCCCCACCACCCCTCCCCGCAAATAAATGTGTGCACACACACAACCCAGGATAGCAGCGCTGGCCAAAGTTTTCACTGGCAATTGCCTTTGAGCTTTTCTCCTCCTGTGGAGGTGGTGCCATTTTACTATGAAACGTAAACATGTAGACATAGCTACAGAATAGAACTGTCCATGGTATATGCCTACTGACTTCCACAATCTGAGATTGAACTGGGCGTGGTGGTGCACACCTGTAACCCTAGCACTCAGGAGGCCGAAGCAGAATTGCCACAAATGGGAAGCCCCTGTGGCATGCTGGCTTACACAGCAGGGCCCTGTCTCCCTAAAAAGACTGGGGGGGTCAGGGGAGATTGGGTCAGCATTCCTCTTCATCTGACAAGTCCACTGAAGCCTGGAAATACTAAAATGCAATAACTACCATAGGAGCACTGGGAATGCACGTCCCTATTCCCATTCCCTTGTACTCTATGCCGCTCTCCATGTTTCTGTTTCTGTTTCTGATACTTTTTTCTCAGTTCTGTTGCACAGTGTTTTACTCTCAAATATTTATCACTGCAGATACTTTTCCTACGAAAAAGAACAAGAGGATCCTTTTTTTTTTTTTTTTTTTTTTTTTTGCAGAACCAGGTATTGAACTCAGGCCCTTGTGCTTGCCAGGCAAGTGCTTATTTTGCTGAGCTATCTAGGGGACTGGGGATATAGCTCAGCAGTTAAAGCACCTGCCTGCCAAGTGCAAGGTTATGAGTTCAATACCCAGGACTGCATTAGGAAAAAAAAGTTACTTCTGCTGAGCTATCTCCCCAGCCCAAAACAGGGTCCTCCTGAACAAGCTGTGCAAAACCTTTCAAATCTGTTAGCCTAGGCCTAGTGGTGCATGTCTGCAACCCCAGTCTCATGAGGCTGAAGCAGGAGGATCCCTACAAGTTCAAGACCAGTCTGGACTACAAAATGGTATTCTCTCATTAAAAAAAAGGAACAACAACAAAAAAAAAGTTAGTTTAGGAAACAGGAAAAAGCAGATAAGAAATGGAAAAAAAAGAGAGCAGGAGGCATAAATGACACAGTAAACCTGTGTACTGCTGTCTGGTTGTATATATAAGTTTGTGACAAGTGGCTTTGTAAATTGCCTTAAGGGCTCCTCTATAGTAGCAATGATTGAAATGACTGAATTCCTCAGTTGTTATCTATGGAAGATGGGAGTGGTAAGCAGCAGAGAAAGAGCCTGAGAATTGCTGTACAGACCCTGGAATATAGCGACTGAAGAAAGACAAGAGAGAGGATCTCAAGTGCGAGTGGAAGCCCACAGGGGAGAAAAACTTCACAGAAGAGGAGGAAGCACGCAGCGCCTTCTCCCTGAGTCGGGACTCACTGTGTGGGAGGAATGGTTGAAATCTGGGGACACAGGCCACTGCTGGCAGCCCCAGAGACCTCAGAAAGCTGCAGCAGGGGAGGGGAACAGGAGAAGGAGGCCTGCACTCGCTGGGATGAGCACTGGGGACTCAGTCATCCCACAAAAGACAGTCGTTGGCCGGGAACCATCTTGCAGAGAAGCCCAAGGAGCTCAGAACCCAGCTGAGTTCAAGCCTGCAGAAGGTGCGCTCGCAGCTCCAGGCAGGACAGGTCTGCTGGCAGCCACACGGCCAGAATCCAGCCCGAACGTCAGGGGAAATAAAGGTGCGGGCTCACTGAGGTTATCCACTACCAGCCACAAGCTACTGCTGGCTTGCTGGGATAAATCAACAGATTTGTCCCTGTCTCTGCGCGTTGTCTACCAGTGACAGCAGACAAACTTGTAAGTGGGCTTTTCTTTTTTCTTTTGTTTTTTCTCCTCCATTGTTTAATCTTGTTTTTGTATGATATAAATGTAGTTTCTAGCTTCTTCATTGTGCTGTTGTTCTTCCTTTTATTTCTTCCTTCTCTTTCCCTCCTTTCTTCTGCACCAGTTTCCCAAAGTTTGCCTGTTCCCCCTTAGTCCTCCAGCCTTGCTTCTAACTTCTTCCTCTTCTCCTACTTCTCTACTTTTCCCTAATCCCTTTTAAATTTTCTCCCTAAAGGTCTAATTGACATATTGAGGACTTATTTACTGCATATAATTTTCTGGTTTGTTTTAGATTTTTTTTTTGAAGCTGCCGCTATGTAGTGGGAATAGCAAGGGCAAGTGTCTGGAGGCATGGCCCTGCGTAGGGTATGTCAGAGGCAGGTCTGGAACAGAGGGAGGGGAGAGAAGGCAGCACTCACAGCAGAGAGGGGTGGTGGGAGGAAGCAATAGTGGACTTTGCGAGCCATTGAAGTTTGCTTCGAAATGTTTTAGATTGGTATATAACCACAAATCTAGTTCATATGGTTAGAGGTAGCAATTAATGGTTTCCTCAGTTGGTCATCTTCTAAGCTATTGCTATTGTTGATTGTACCACCTTTGCCAAAGTGATATCACTGTTCTAACCAGCTGTTCTTTCTGATATTCCATGACTGAGATTGCCTAAGGGCCACAGAAAGTACTGTGGGCCAGTGCCAAAGAACCAGGGCCTGGACCAAGCAAGTAGCAGCACCTCATCCCCAACAAGTTGAAGATGTAGGATCCTGCAACAGATTCAAAACTCAGAAACCAGCAACACCTAGATTGTACCTCTGAGAAGTATTCATTTCCTAAGGGTTCTAAATAGTAGCAATAAAGCAACTGACCACATCAACCCAGGAATTAAACTTTAAAAATTTTTTAAAATAAAGAGAGAAAGAAAAGTCACTTAAAACACAACCCCAGATAACTATTTCACCAGAGGCAAACTCAGGGAGCAATGAGGTGGGAAAATCCAAAAGCCATCCATCTGGCCTTTCTGATGTAACAACAAAGCAAATGAATGAGGCTCTAGAAAAAAATCAAAAAGAAAAAATTAGAAATCATTTCTCAGATAACTACAGAGATGATCACTACAATGAAAACCATGCTCAGGGCTCAAGAGATAGCTCTGTGGCACAAGTGCCTGCCTGGCAAGTGCAAGGTAGTGAGTTCGAACCCCAGTCCCGCAAAAAAAGAAAAGAAAACCATGCTCAGTGACTCTAGAGCAGATACAGATTTAAAAAAAAAAAAAAAAATAGGGGAACTTAAGAAAATGATGGAGCTGGGCGTAGTGGTGCATGCCTGTAATCCCAGCACTTGGGAGTCTGAGGCAGGAGGATTGGTGCGAGTTCGAGAGCAGCCTGGGCTACAAAAATGAGCTCAAGGCCAGCCTGAACTACATAGCGAGACCCTGTCTCAAAAAAAAAAAAAAAAAAAAAGATGGAGAGGCTGGGGAGATAGCTCTGTGGCACAAGTGCCTACCTGGCAAGTGCAAGATCATGAGTTCACATCCTGGTCCTGCCCTCCCCCCCCAAAAAAAGACCAAATTCAACAGAATGCAACGTGGGTTCTCATCTAGGAATCATACTATTGAAAATAGTTCCGGGCCAGGTTAGATAAATCAAAACAGAACAAAACAAAACAAAACAAATATATAGTTATTAAGCTGGTGAGATGGCTCAGCAGTCTAAAGCGCGTGCGTTGGAAAGTTTAGGCCACCCCAGGGACCATGGCTCGATCCCAGGCACAACATGCTGTGCCGGGCCCACCCCTAGGGCAGGCTGAGCTGGCCATAACACAAACAAATAAATGAGGTTTAAGAAAATAAAATTAAAATTTAAAAAAAAAAAAAGAAAATGATGGAAACCATGAATGCCCAACACAGAAAAGCAATGGAATCCATAAAACAGATTCAAGTAGGATCAAGGAGAATAAAAATTCCATTAAAAGTATCTACAGCAGAACGAGCCAGCATGAAGACAGAATCCAACACGAGAAGAAAGGTTTATCAACTGTCTTCTACATTCTTAGTAATGATCTTTTAGTTCTGTGGCCACTTAAGGTAGTGTTAGACAAAAGCATGATTTTATGGCGAGGTCATCTGCATTTTTGCCAATATGTCAAAGGAAAATGACACAAATATGGGATAAAAGTATGAGTTATGTTTACCTAATGATTACATCTGGGATTTATGTCTCTGCCTGAAAAAGTGCAAACCCTTTGATGCATGGGTGTTCTTATCTTGTTTTGAAATTAATGAAGTTACTGGAATATCACATATTACATACAGGTAGTTATTATTAGAGTATACCCCTGGCACAAAAAAGAGGGGGCTTGCCATGTAGCTCCTAGGGGATTGCCAGGTAACTCAACTGACTAAAGCACATGATTCAGCAAGGTCACTCAGGTGCCGGGGACTGTGGTTCGAATCCCACCTCTACATGGAGCATGAGACCTGCCCTTAAGGCAGCCTTAGCCAGCTAAAAAAATAAAAAAATAATCCTTCTCAAGAACTTTTAAGAAAGAAATGTATTTTTTTTGGACATTACAGCCAAATGAAAAACTTTTTACCAGTATAAGCAAAAATATGGCAGAATTATAAACTTTGAAAAAGTTCTGGCCGGGGAGATGGCTCAGTGGCATAAGAGCCTGCCTTACAAGCATATAAGTTCCTGAGTTCAATCCCCAGAAACACCAAAAAAGAAAAGGGCCAGGGAGAAAGTTCAGTACAATAAGTGCCTGCCTAGCAAGCACAAAGTCCTGAATTCAATCCCCTGTGCTGCAAATAAATAAATAAATGCAATTAAAATATCTTTAAAAAAAGAAAGAAAACTGTTCTGACAGCTTAGCGGACAAAGTGCCTGCTTTAGCAAGCTCAAGCACCAGGGTTCAATCCCAGGTCCCACATGCAGCGCTGGTGCTGCTCCTGGCCCCCAAGGCGTGCTGAGCCAGTGCTGGGGAAGCTGAAAGCAGGAGGATCACCACGAGTCTGAGCTGCATAGTGAGACTCTGTTCCAAATACATAAATGAAAAAAATAAACAAATACAATTGTTCTGGTGTAAAATTTCTTAAATGGACTCATAAAGGAACCTCTTATATGCTAACAACTTGTAAAAATCATGCATGTACATTGATCAGCAGAAAACTGGGGAACATAAAACCTGATCTTATCTCTGATTACAGCAATGCAAGGAAACACACTGATTTTGCATTGCATTAGCAGATCAGATCTATTATAGTTCCTTAAGAAAATATTTTTAATTAAGATAATGTTAATATTTACAGTTGGGCAATAAGTTTTGGAATTCAAGCAATTAGATTTGGTCCATTTATAAATTTTTCATTCATGTTATTAATGATGACAGCTGTTTATACCACCAGTGGGACAAGCAGTCTGATGGACAGTCCTCCGTGCAGCACAAGTGGTCCAAGCTGGCAAGAATATGCTGAGCCACCTAGGAGCCCACAGCTGGGTGTGCCGTAGAGGTGGGGGCCTAATGGCACCTTGATTCACAAACTTAAATTCTTCCAAAGATCGTTGTTGTACACCTCGGAAAGAAACTATCCACCCAAGCATCTAACATGGAAGAACTTTTTAACTCATTTCTTTTTATTTTTTGATGTTTGGGAGTTTTCCTCGTCTTTTATGTTTATTGTTTTGTTACTTGTACCTAACTATATTTACTCTTTTATTCTTTAACTGAATATTTTCATCTTTTCTCTCAATTGTTTTTAAAAATATTGTTTCTTCTTTCATTTTTTCCTTTTCCCACCTCCCCATTTATTATTTTTATCCTTATATTTATATTATCATGACTGATTTTTCTATGGATATTGTATAGTTTTTGCCTTTACTGAGCCTTTACTGAGTGGATTTAAGGAAGACAGAACCATCCCGGGTGTGACCCCAACCAACACACTTGTAGTCTAGATGGAATAAAGAAGGAGGCTGGGGAGATGGCTCAGTAGAATAAATACTTGCCTGCCAAGCACAAGGGCCTGAGCTCAATCCCCAGTTCTGCAAAAAAAAAAAGAAAAAGAGAAAGGGAGGCTTGCTGCTGCTTCCTGCTTGCCATCCCATGGACTGTTTCTCTTCCAAGAAAGAAATTAAGACAATATCCAATCTGACAGGTACACAAATATCAATATAGAAATACAAGAAATATGAAAAACAATGACTGGAGATATAGCTCAGTGGCATAAGCACTTGCCTGGCAAGCACAAGATTCTGTTTGATCTCAGGTACCCCGCTCCCCTCCAAAAAAAAACCAAACCCATCATGGTGGCACACACGTGTAATTTCAGCACTTGGGAGGCTGAGGTAGGAGGATCGTTGTGAGTTCAACACCAGCCTGTGCTACAAAGTAAGATCAAGGCTAGCCTGAACTGCATAGAAGGACCCTGTCTCAAACAGACACACACACATACACACACACACACAAACACACACAAACGCTACATGATTCCTCCAAATGTCTGTAATTTGTTGGGAATGGAATATAAAGTGGATGTAATATTAGACAAAGAATTCAAAAGACTGACTTATAAAATGATTAATGACTCCAAAATGGTTACAAACAAACAGCTTAATAAAGAAGACAATCAAGGATGTTGAAGAGCAATTCAATAAAGAAGTTGAGATTCAAGAAAAACCAAATAGAAATCTTGGAAATAAAATGCACAATAAATCAAAACCTCAGTGGAAAGCCTCCCCAATACAAGTGAGCATATAAAAAACAAAATTTCAGAGTTTGAAGACATAGCTGAGTGCATGCCTGTAATCCCAGCTCTTGGAAGGTGGACCCTGAACACCCTGTAGACCCTTCCCTAAAAACACATACACAAAAAAAAGACATAGCTGAGGAATTAGTATACATAAACACTAAAAAAAGAAAAAAAAAATTTATAAACAAAAGAGCTAAGAACTTTAAGACAGTTAAAAGACTAAATGTACACATTTTTGGTATACAAGAGCACACTGTTATACAGACTAATGGCACAGAAAAAATATTTCATAAATATCTTTTAATATTTAATATTAAATATTTTAATAATAAAACTGTTTTAGTAGTAAAAAAAATTTCCCAAATCTTTGGCAAGATAAGGACATCAAGGTAAAGGGACAGTTAGAGCTCCAAACAGGTATGACCAGCAAAGAACCTCATCATGTCACAATATAGTTACACTGGAAGGGTACAGAACAAGAAATTAATGTTGAAAGCTACAAGAGAAAAATAGTAAGTCACCTATAGAGGCAAATCTATCAGAGTAGCTTCCGATATCTCTGCAAGAACCCTAAAGGCTGGAAAAGCATCAACTGATTTATTTCAAATCCTGAAAATCCAGTTTCCTACAAAGTATACCATAGCCAGAAAAATGAACTTTCAAAACTGAAGGACAAATAAAAACTTTCCAAAATAAGCAGAACTGAGACAAGCATGGTGACACATACCTGTAATCACAGCACTTGGGAGGCTGAAGCAGGAAGATAACCTCGAGTTCAAGACAAGCATGGGCTATACAATGTAAGTTCAAGGAACCCCTCTACACTGTTGGTGGGAATGTAAATTAGTACAGCCACTATGGAAATCAGTATGGGGGTTCTTCAAAACATAAAAATAGAGCTATCATTTGGTTCAGCTACACCCCTCTTTGGTATATACTCAGAGGAATTGAAGTCAGCATTCTATAGGACTACCTGCAATAAATTTCAGAAAGGGGATATCTGCATGTCTGCTTATTGCAGCACAATTCACAATGTCCAAGATTCGGAACCAACCTAGGTGCCCCATCTAGATGGATTATATCTATGGCATATTAACACAATGGAGTGTCACCCCACCATAAAGATCAAGGTAGTGTTATTCAAGTAGGAAAATGGATCGATCTGTAGACTATCATCTTGCACAAAATAAGCCAGACTCCAATGTTGCATGTTCTGCCTAATATGTGGAATCTAAGAGAGATGATAAGAAAAGGGAAGAGAGACTATTACTAGACAAGAGGAAAGTTAAAGGGTGAGGTGGAAGGACTAAGAGTAGGGAATGGGGAGATGAATACAGTAAAAATGTATTAAACATACTGAGTTGAACCCTCCTGCAAATGTGAAACTATAGGGGAGTACGGAAGAGAGGTGATGAGGGAAATTAAGTAGGTCATGTGCACATACAAACCAAGTCCATTAATCTGTTTAACCAAGAAAAGTTTTTAAAAAATGAAAGGTTGAAAACTAAGAAATAAACTGTCTTTATTCACAGAAGACATGAACCTTGTATAAAGAAAATTCTAAGGAACTGAGTGAAAAAAATATTAAAGAACTTCAGCAAAATCACAGGTTACAAGAGCAATATACAAAACCGATGGTTTCTATATACAAATAACAATGTGAAAATGAAGCAAAGAAAATTCTATTGTCCATATTATCAAGAATAATAAAATACTTAGGAATTTAATCAAAAAAGGGCAGCACTTTTACATGGAGGGCTACAAAACATCATTGAAATTAAGGTTAAATGAATGAGAAGACATCTCATATCATAAATTGGAAGATAATTTCATGACACTTCTGAAATTGATCAACTGACTCAACGTAATCCAACCAAAGTCCCAGCTAAGCCCAGTGTGGTGCTGCATGCCTGTGATCCCAGCACTCAGGAGACTAGGGCAGGAGAATTGCTCAAGTTCAAGGCCAGCCTGCGCTACCATAGTGAGTTCAAGGCCAGCCTGGGCTAGCGAGACCCTATCTCAAAAACAGGCAAAGTATGATTAATAATAATATGACTGAAGTGATTTGCTTTTCTGTATACCGTGGAGATTACTCCATAGGAGCACAGGTATTTTCCTCAATCCTTCTTGTAGTTGCATGATTCATTTTGAAGCTATATCACAGTTTATTCAAACAAGTTCTTCTGCTGGGGTCTCTGGGCATTGTTTCACCTTCACAGATTCTCTAGGATGCGAGCTCCTCAAGGACATAGCTGGCCTTCCCTACAGCCATGCCGCAGCCCCATGACCTGAGCATGAGTAGTAGTCTTTACATCTGTTACAGGCAACCATGTTGGATGCAGGGATGAGTAAAGGGCAAGGAAGAGGCAGGCACAGTGGTGCTCATCTGTAACGCCAGCACTGAGGAGACAGAGGCCACGTTCAAGGTTACCCTAGGCAACTTTTAAAAAAGGGGAAGCAGGGGTTGCAAAGCACACACGCATCACCTGTTTTTTGTCTTGCTATGTAGTCCAGGCTGGCACTGAACTTGCAATCCTTCTGACTCGGTCTTCTCAGTGCGGGGACTACAACTGCACATCACCACATCCAGTTGTTAGCTGCTTTTTGTTGTTGTTAGCTGTTTTTTTAACATTCTTAAATACTCTGTGTGACACTTCTATTTGTATCCCGTGGGCTACAATTTATCTATAGGACTCTCCCTACCTAAACGGAGAAGGATGGAAAAATGTCATCTCTATTCCGGGCAGTCAGGGACCTCAGCCTAAACCTCGGTGACATAGCCACAAAAGACTGCTGCACAACCAAATCAGTTTCATCTCATACTGTCCCAGGAACGCTTTGTCACTATGCTACACCCACAGACTGCTCTGTTCCTCAAATTAGCCAAGCTTAGGGCTGGGGATACAGCTCAGCAGCACGGTACCTGCCTGGCAAGTGCAAGGTCCAAAGTTCAAATGTCAGTATCCCCCCACCCCCGCAAAAAAAAAAAAATTAGTGAAGTCTTCTGCATTCCTAAGGCATTTCTTCAGCTTGTTTCACAAACCTTAAACACCTTTCAACAGAATTTCCCAGCGCTGGCTCCGGCTCACCATTTAGGACGAGCCCAGATGTCACACCACAGAGCCCCAGCCTATCACGGCATTTCACACTGCACTGCCTTCTGTTCCACATTTCTCTGTGTCTTAAGCTGTACATCTTCTGCCTTCTTTCACTAGAGCGTAAGTGCCCAGGACAGGGCCTTCTGTCTTCGTCACTACTCTCTCCTTACCTCCAACGCCTACAAACACATCACGTCTGGCTATGTGATCTACATGTCCCTCTCACGTGCTGTTACCTTTGGTATAGCTGAAATACTATTCCCAAGGTTATACCTTTGGTATAGCTGAAATACTATTCCCAAGGTTAACCTTTGTTTTTAGAATGACAATCTATTAGTTTTTTTCAAAACAAGATCTTTAAAAACACTATTTCTAAAATAAAATCTATGCTTAAGAGAATAAAAAAAAGACATTTAGATAGAAGATCAAAGGCAAGTCTCTTAGGCTGCTTGATCAGTTGTAAAATGAAAATGTTGATTAAATTCAATTAATCTACAGGTTCTTACCAAGTACTATGTTAAGTGAGACGTATAAAACTTAAGCAAGATAACTTCTCTCAAAAGCTTTCAGACGTCGTACAATGCTACAACATGCATAATCCTATATAATTGTTGGTTTGTATCCTGAGCTGGAGAAAAAGCCTAATATTTCCCAATACTGAGATGCTAATTAAAAGACATCATTAAGACACTGAGACACATAATACTGCATTTTAAAAGTGTTTAATTCAACACTGTAATAATTGAACAGTTGTAATAGAAGCAATTTTTTTTTTTTGTGGAACTGGGGTTCAAACTCATGACCTTGTACTTGCCAAGCAGGCACTTGTGCCATGGAGCTATCTCCCCGGCCCCCTATAGAAGCAATTGGCCCCCTATAGAAGCAATTTAATGGCTAACAAGATGTCTATTAATTTTTTTTCCTGGTACTAGGGAATGAACCCAGGGCGTTCTCACTGAACTACATGTTCAACCTCTTTTATTTTTTTAAATTTTTTCGTTTATTTTTTAAAAATCTCATTCATTTTTTTGAGAACAGTTCTCACTATGTAACTCAAGTTGGCCTCAAACTTGGGATGGTCCTGCTGCTTCAGCTTCCTGAGTGCTGAGATTGCAGGCATGTGCCACCGTGCTGGGCTTATCTTTTTGAGAGAGCGTCTCACTAAGTTACTCTGCTGGGCTCAAACTTGTCATCTTCCTGCTTTAGCCTGCCAGAGTGCTGGCACCATCACGCACAACTCTACTCATCGTTACCTTCCTTTGTAGGGGACTTTGATGGCCAGTTCTTTACAGTACAACAATGGTAGGAAAATGTCTTTAGAAGACAAAAATCACCTGTTAATGTAAGTTTAAAGTACTTAAACGTGATTAAAGGTTTTAAAGGTGTCAGTCACAATTACTCAATATTAAATACATCTCATTTGAATTCTAAAAATTTATTTATTTTTACTTTTTGGTTTTTTAGAGACAGGGTCTCACTCTGTAGTCCAGTCTAGTACCAAACTCTAGCTGATCTTCCTACCTCAGCCTACACCACTGCACCTGGCTAAAGCCTAAAAATTTAACGTAGTAAACATTTATTAAGATGAAGACAATAAATTAACAACATTTTCTACAGAGTAGCCCCCCAGGTCATCACAACTGGTCCTTGAACACATGGCTGTGGCTCACCCACAAAAATATTCATTGCTCTTCTAGATCCTTCCTGGCTTCCATCCAAGCAACTTCAAAGACACCATGAAGAGACAGAGACATGCATTTCTCTTGCAGCAATAACGAATCAAAACAGAGTATATAACCCATAACATCAAGTTCACATAGAGCCTCATTCAACTTGAAAAATTGCCAGTTCTGTCAAATACGCCAACACACCAATAAGGTACTTATGACACAGAATCTGTAGGAGAAAAAAAAAATTTAAAATTAGAATAGCATAACAAAGCAGATTTCATAGTACATTAAGCTTGCCACATGCAGTGTCCTCTGATTTTTTATATTTCCTGTTCTATTTCTTTGCGTTGCTTCTAATGTTGATCTCTTCTAATCAAAGTTATATCCCAGTCTACTTTTCCATTATCGTTTGTAGAGTGCTCTTATTAAAAAGTGAGTGTTCAAATCTCGACTCCTTACTATCTTGCTCTGTAACTTAAACATGAGCTCTGTTTCTCTGTTTTTGTAAGGATTAACAATTTCTGGTGGCAGGGGCTAGGGAGATAGCTCAGTGGTCTAAGTGCCTGCTGGCAAGCTTAAGGACTCAGGTTCGATTCCTGGTACCACGTGCTGTGCAGGCCACCTGGTGGTGCACACCTGCAATCCCAGAACTGGGGAGGCTGAGACAAGAGGATCACTATGAGCTCAAGATGCACAGCAAGACCCTATATTAGATAAGTAAAAGATTTTTAAAAAAAAATTTCTGGTGGCTTGAACCAGACAGTACCTGCATGACTATCCCATTAGGCAGCCTGTACTACACAATGGGGCAGTCATGCATGCAGCACTGGGGGTTCAGAGCCACTCAATAGCAAAACAAAATTATGGCACTGATATGAATTTGTTAAGGTATTTTGGGCACAGAAAGGCAAACCTATGGTATAGTCTCATTTATGGACGCTAAGAAGGCTCATTTCATAAAAGAAGACAGCAGGTGGGTGTGATAGCGCACACCTGTAATCCCGGCAAGGAGGACTGCCACGAGCTAGAGGGCAACATGAACTACACAGCAAAACACTATCTCAAGAAAATAAAAACTAATAATCATAAAGGAAGACAATGGATAAGTAGCTACCAGAGGCCAGGACAGACTAAGAGAAGAGCGGACAGAGAGATGTTATATAATGGGAACCAAGTTATCAGGAATCTGTTCTAATGCAGGGCAACTACAGTCTGTAACAATTTATATTTCAAAATAACTAGAAGAGACTAAAGGCTCCAACAAATAGCAAGGATGTCTGAAGAGATGGAAATGTTAACTGTCATGATCATTAGACACTGTGTATATGAATCAAATTATTACACTGTGCCCCATAAATATGTACATGTAGTAACTTTTAAAAACTAAAAAAACATTAAGTTTATTAAACTAACACAGTGGTAAGATAATAGAAAACAATGAATATATATTGTGGGTATATATTGTGGATATATATATATGTATATATATATATATATATATATATTTTTTTTTTTTTAAATCTTAGGAAAGGGTCCACAGGATGTTCAGGGTCTCACTACTAGATAGGACTTTTAGTGATTCGTCTTTTACAGTCTTCCAAGAGCTGGGATTACGGTGTGCACCAGCACACCCAGTCTCCATTGCCAGCTCAGTGCACCCCGGAGGCAGGGCCACCACGGCAGGCCTGAAGATTGAAGCCCTGGCTCCTGTGCCTACTTGCAGGCACTTTAATCTGCAGAGCTATTTGGCCGGCCCTTAAATATATTTTAGAGGAGCCGGCGAGATAGCTCAGCAGTCTAAAGCACCTGCTTAGGCAAGCTTAGGCAACCATAGGGACTGCAGTTCAATCCCCCCCAGCACCATATGCTGCACCAGCCACATCCCCAAAACAGGCTGAGCTGGTCATAATACATATATATATATATGAAACCAATTGTTTCTATTGTGATAAGTACTTCAAAGAAAGTAAAATAGTATCTATTTCTCTCCTAGAGAAGATAAAAAAACCTCAACTATAAAGATGACACCTTATTCTGTGTTTCTGAATATATGCTTTTCTTATCTAACCTAAAATTTGTTACTTTTTTCTTTTTTTTGAGACAGAGCCTCGCTATTTAGTCTGGCTTTGAACTCATGGAGATCCTCCTGCACCAGCCTCTGGAGAGTTGGGATTACAGGCATGTGCCAACACAACCAGCTCAAAACTTAATAATTTTGAGTTTCAAACTTACTACAGAGTAATTGATATTGTTACCTGCATCATCAGAGCACAAGATATGTATCCCTTCATGACAAACTGCATCTAGAAGGCTAAAGACTGAAAGTATACAGTTGTAGTTTTCCATTGTCTTGAACTGGCTATATCCAAATGTCTGTTGATGGTGTGAAGAATGTGACCACTACATGTTTTGAAAACATGGCATCAATAAAAGTTATTTAGCTGGGTTTTGTTCAAACTAACCTTTACTGGGCTGGCGAGATGGCTCAGCACCTACTTAGGCAAGCTTAAACAACTGTAGGGACCGCAGTTCGATCCCCAGCACCACATGCTATGCCAGCCCCACCCCCAGAGCAGGCTGAGCCAGCCATAATAAAAAAAAAGTCATTGCTTAGCTCAAACTAACCTTTATTTTTCCATCAGTATGTGCAGAGGCTACAGATGTTGAAACACGAACAAGTCTTGTTGCTGATAAATGAATTTTGAAATGCCTATGGAAATGTGAACAGAGGCAGTCCATAAATAAGTCAACTTCCTCCTGGGTAACCTCCCCAGGCGTCTTGTGGACACTGTCCCACAAAGCTTTTGCATCCTCTGGATGTATTGCATAAGAAATATCCAAACTCTGAGGGCTACAAGGTACAGACCAGAAAAACTCAGTAGTAGCCAAATAACGGTCCATTTTACACGCAGTCCACATAGCAGCCATCCAGGAAAGATTAAATGCACTGATTGCTAATGGACTGAAACAACAGTCAAAAGTTTTCTGAAACCAAGTTCCAATTATGGCTGTATTAGACTCTGCTCCATTTGCAAGGAATAACGGTAGACAGGTGAAATCTTCCGAAACAGTCTCCAGGAGACTGTCTCCAAATATACAGCAGAACCAACCGGTCCATAACACTTTACCTTCCCTGTTCTGCGCTGGCAATTGAGACTTTGACAGAATCTATGAAGAAAAGTAAAACAGATTCATTGGATTCATAAGTACACTTACTCCTAAATTATATCAGTACAATAAATTTAATCAGTACAATAAAAATAAGTCTGATATTTAACTTGTCAAAAAAACCAAAAAAACAAAAATACAGAGGAGATTCTCTACCTAATTATTTGGGTTTATCAAAATGGTTGAGGGCCGGCCTGATAGCCCACTGGACTAAAGCACCTGCTTTGCAGAGCTCAGCAGCCAAGGTTCAATCCCTGGAGTGCTGTGCCAGCCCCGCCCCCAGGTCGTGCTGAGAGGGTCATGGAGACTGGGTGTGGTGGCGCCCACCTGTAATCCCAGCACTTTGGGAGGCTGAAAACAGGAGGATCACTACTAGTCCAATCTGCACAGCGAGACTCTGTAGACCCTGTATCCTCTGTCCTAAATGCATTAAAAAGAAAAAAAAAAAAGGTTGAGATTTCCCTCAGCATTTGTACACAGTGGAAATATGGTATATGGCAAGAACTTTTGTGCAACTAAAATGCAAAACAAGAGATGCCTATAGTGGCATAACAAGGTATAATATCTTGATTAATAAAAAAAAGTGACTATAAAAGGTCGTCAAATCCAACACGCCTAAATGTACCCATTGATGAAGAAACATTTCCTACAAGAACTCTTCCTGTCAACTTAAAATGTTCTTTCATATTATGTCCTATAGTGCCAGGGAGATAGCTCGGCAGTGTAAGCATCTGCCTGGCAAGCGCAAGGTCCTCAGTTCAATCCCTGTTATCAGAAACACAAACATATTAGGCCCTACAGCCTTCACCAAAGGTCTTGCTTTCTCAAATCAAATGTAATCTTTTACCAGAAAAACCCTGCAAATATTTGATAATCCCTATTACACACACTGCAAAGTTCAACATTTCCATTGCCTCAGTCATTCTCCCTAAGACATCCCTTCACGTTTTCTCGCTATCTCAGTTGCTCTTCTCCAAGTCTCTTTGTGCAGAAGTCATTTGTAAGTGAACATAATTACTTCAACACAGCTGGAATATAAAGCTATCACTATTTCTGACCTAGATTACATTTTTATTCATGCCAATTCAGAATTCATTTTTCTAATTTTTAGTTGACAGCTTCATATTCTCATTTTGGTGTTAATAAGTAAACTTCTCTCAACTTAAACTGAAAAGATAGGTAGTGCCTCAAAACTAACTATCTACCTACTACTAGTAAAGTTTAGATTCTTTCACTTTAGCCCATTGTGCCAGTCATTCAGACCATTTAGGAATCTTGGTATTTTTAGTCACTTAAACCTTCCAACTTTACATGTACATCAAATACACCTTCACCTTGAAGATATCCAAAACAGTTTTTATTAAAGTAATGACCAAACCAAGGTTAAGATGATAGCCTTTTAGAGATAATCATTTAAAGATTCCATTGTTTTTCTCCTTATTTATGAGATTGTGACTCTCCAATGCCCTGAAGTCCAAAAAATGTTACATAGTTTTATGACCTAAGTCAAGAAATGAGATTTAATTTGATAACTACTAGAACACTGTCACAGTAATTCAAAGGATTATTTCTTATTGTTTTTTTCAGTACCGGAAGTAAAGCTGTGGCCTTGTACATGCCAGGCAAATGCTCTACCACTGAACTACATCTCCACTGTTTTATGTTTTATTTCAAGGGTCTCATTCAATTGCCCTGGCTGGCCTTGAACTTTACTTTCTCTTCCTCATCCTTCTAAGTAGCTGGGATTACAGGTGTGCACCACCACACCCAGTATGAAGAGATCATTTCTTTTTTTGTCTTTGCAAGACAGGGTTTTGGCTATGCAGTTCAGGCTGGCCTTGAGCTCAATTTTGTGGCCCAGGCTGGTCTTGAACTTGCACCTATCCTCCTGCCTCAGCTTCCCAAGTGCTGGGATTACAGGCATACACCACCACACCTGGCTGAAGAGATCACTTCTAATCCTAATATTTGCTTGGCTGGTGACACGCAAGTCATAGAATTTCTACGACATTAGCTGCTTCATTTGACAAAGACCACATTCTACTCATTATCCATTGTTCCTTCTACAGTAAAATAGTCCCTTTATGTAAGATTGGCAAAATAACCACATACGGTGGCACACACCTGTATCCTAGCAGTCAGGAGGATGAGGCAGCAGGATCGCCATGAGTTGCAGCCAGTCTGGGCCACACAGTGAGCTCAAAGCTGCACTAGACAGCAACACTGCCTCAAAACTACCTATCTACCTACACACACACACAGAATTTTCTAGCCTCCCTTCGAACTAGAATGTGAACAAAACTGCTGAGCTTCAGCAATATCTACTTTGTGTCAGGCACCTAGTGTGTCCTTCCTATTCCTTCTACTTCCTGCCTGAAACTTGAAATACAACAGTTTATATCTCCACAGGCTGTCTTATGCCATAAGGTGACTTTTAGGATGGAAATTATGCACTAAGGATTTCAGAGGAGAAAACAGAAGGGGCCCAGCTTATTCATGATTTCATTAGCATCATACCAGCCTTGGACAGTTCAAGGTAAATCTCTACCATTTAGGGTTTCTGCTATATACAGTAGAACCTAATCCTAGGACACCCTGCAGCACCCTGCCAATACTGCAGCACATCCCTGAAGTAGGCAAACTTTTCTGTAAAGGATCAGAGAATAAATATTTTGAACTCTATAGGCTGTATGTTCTCTGTTGTTGCTATTTAATTCTGCTATTATAGCCTAAAAGCAGGGATTTAAAAAAAAAAAAAAAGCATACAAAATAAGTTATGTTCTGGGGTTGAGGAGATAGCTCAGTAGAATAAGTGCTTGTCTGGCAAGTTCAAGGTCCTGAGTTCAATCCCCGATACTACCAAAAAAAAAAAAAAAACTTATAAAGAAAACCTAGTTTTAAAAAAAGCTGGGCCAGTGAGGTGGTTCAGCAGTCTAAAGCACCTGCTTAGGAAAGCTTAGGCAACCACAGGGACCGTGGTTCAATCCCTGGCACCACATGCTGCGCCAGCCCCACCCCCCAGGGCAGGCCAAACCAATAACAATAATAATAATAATAATAATAATAATAATGATAATAATAATAAAGCGCTATGTTCTAATAAAACCTTATTTACTAAACCAAGGAGGGGATCAGACTTGGCCTACAAACCACAGTTTGCTATATACTCATTTTACAGCCCAGGCTGAGCTCGGACTCACAGAGACCCTCCTACAGGCATGCACCACCATGCCTGATTAACCCCTAATTTATACAAAAGTAAATAAACACATCAAGTCTTTTCAACTGCGTCAGAACTTAACTTTCTTATTAACAATTAAAATTAGTTAATTTAGGCAAGCAAACAAAGCACACAAGCTTATAATCCCAGCTATTTGGGAAGCTGAGGCAGGAAACTGCAGTTCAAGACCAGCCTGGAACTAAGCAAAACTGTTTTGAGATTAAAAAATATATATATATTTTTTTCCTTTTTAACTAAATGTCTGCTTCTACAAATTAAACTCAAGAGCATAACACTACAGATATATCAACAAGTGAGTAATTTTCTAAAACACTGATTAATAAAAATGTCATAAATGAAAAGTCAGGGCAGTATGATCCCTATTTCAAGACTACAGATTCTGACAACCAAACAGATGCACGCCAAAATTGTAATGGCAATTTTCTTTTGTAACTGTGATTTTTTTACTTTCTTTGCCTTTTATGTATTTTCTAAGTTTCCTAAAATCAAGATTTTACACACACACACACAAACACACACTATTTCCGATACATATAGAAATAAATTTATCATATCCAATTATTATCACTTGGTCAAATAGGACATGAGATAGGTTCAAAATCACTAATTTAGGAATTTAAAAACTAGTAAGAGAGGTTGGGTATATAGCTCAATGGCATAAGCACCTGCCTGGCAAGTGCAAGGTCCTATGTTCGATCCCCAGTACTGTAAAAAACAAAAAAAAAAAACTAGTAAGAAAACATAACAACAGAACTGGGAGTGGCAGCATGTCCCTGCAGTCCCAGCACTCAGGAGGTTGAGACAGGAGCATCACTGCAAGTTCAGAGCAGCCTGGGAGCTACAAAGTGAGCTCAAGGCCAGTCCAAACTGCATAGTGAGAGCCTGTCTCCAAAAAAAACAAAAAGAAAGAAAATATCACAATTTCAAAAGCAACAAAGGGCCAGCAAGATGGCTCAGCAGTCTAAAGCACCTGCTTAGGCAAGCTTAGGCAACCGCAGGGACCGCAGTTCATTCCCAGCACCACATGCTGCATCGGCCCCACCCCCAGAGCAGGCTGAGCCAGCCATAATAAAAAAAAAAAAAGGAAGAAAGTGTAGGTTCTTTTCCCAGGAAGCAAGTATTGCTTGTATGCACTACCTGGACGAGAAATGCTTCCGGATCCCTCTGTGTTCCTTTCATTCCAAGCAAAGTAGAAAAAATCACTTGGATGTTGAAGTCTTCTCCCACTTCCACAGCAAGTCCTTTTTGCTTTTCAGCAGCAAAAAATGCACTCAGAAGTCTTGAATACTCTTTGAGATTTGCATAGGAGAACTTATACAGGGGAGTTAAGCTATACAAAGTCCACTGTTTATGCAGAAGGAATGCAACCTTCTGAGGATCAACATCTTCCTAAACAAACAAAAAAAAAAGAATTAAGAAACAAAATAAAGGATAAAATAATCAACAAAGGGGCCAGGGATACAGTGCACATGGCATAGCAACAACCTGCATGACAAGCTCGGGGTCCTAAGTTCAATTCCCAAAACCCTAAAAAAATAATAATGATAATAAAAAAGAACAAAAACAAAAAAATTAAAAGACAAAAAGAACAAACATTAGTAAGAACTGACAATAGCGTTTTAAACATTTTAACAAATCTGTTACTGTTATCTGCAAAGATCATCTCACAATGGAGTTTGCAGGACTTTCTGTAGACCCTTGAATAAGGGGTTGGGGATATAGCTCAGAAGCACAGTGCCTGTCTGGCAAGCGTAAGGTCCTGAGTTCGATTCCCAGTACCCTCCCCCAAAAAATTTACAGATTTTGAAAATAGTAAGTCTTTCTGAAGTATCTAGATTGATTAGCTTTAAATAATTTTTCAAAAAGTCATTTAGCCCTGGGCACAGTAGCACATACCTGGAATGCCAGCTACTTGGAAGACCAAAATAGGAACAAGATACAAATTCCAACCCAGGCTGGCTAACTTAATAAAACTACCTCAAAATAAAAAACAAAAACAGCTAGAGATGTTGCTCTGTACCACCACATTTTTTTTTAATGTATTTGGTACAGGGCAGCTCAGACATACTGACCTTCCTGTTTTCAACCTCCCCAGGGCTAGGGTTACAGGCGTGTGCCACAATGTCCAGGACAGCTCAGTGTGCCCAGGGGCGGGGCCAGTGCAGTACCATCAGTGGAACCCAGTGGACTCAGCAGGCACATAGTCCACTGAGCTATCTCACTACCTCCCCCACAAAAATTCTTTTTTAAAAGCAATAAATCCACTATACTTAATTCAATAAGATTATAGGGCTGGGGAGATAGTTCAGTAGAATAAGTGCTTGCCTGGCAAGTGCAGGGTCCTGAGTTCAATCCCCAGTACCGCAAATAAATAAATAAATAAATACATACATACATACACACATACATACATACATAAATTCAAGATTATATAAAAAGACACTTGGGAGTGTTTTTTGATGTGCTTAGTACCATCAGAAACGAAATAATTTTATTTGTATTGGCTTTATTGTACTACTTCATACATGTACCAACCAAAAATAGCTCTAGTATTCCTTGTACATTTTCTTTTCTTTAAAAAAAAAAAAAAAAATCTTTAATTTATTTGGTCCAGGGTCCCACTATGCCAGCACAGCACACAGTACTCAGGATCAAACCTGGGTCCTTGCACTTGCCAGGCAGGCACCTAGACTGCCGAGCTATCTCACCAGCCCCTCTGGTGCATTTTTTAGTCTCCGTGCTTTCTGACAGTCTGACAGCTTCCACTATCTTTTGGATTTTCATTAATTAAGTTGTCAGCTTGAGAAAAATGTTCTAACCCCAGAGCCTTCACTGAAATAAGTTACACATGTTTTTCTATAATTATCAAAATAGAATCAGGCATGGTGGCACACGCCTGTAATCCCAGCAATCAGGAGGCTGAGGCAGAAGGGTCAATGTGAGTTCAATACCAGCTTGGGCTACAAAGTAAGCATAAGACCAGCCTGGGATGCACAGTGAGACCCTGTCTCAAAAAGAGGAAAACAAAACAATAAAATATATGGCAAACTTATAAGGATAAGAAAATACTGAGTTTAGCCAGGTGTGGTGGCGCACACCTGTAATCCCAGCACTTACGAGGCTGAGACAGAAGGATCAGTGAGAGTTCAAGACCAGCCTGGGCTACAAAAGTGAGCTCCAGGCCAGCCTGAATGAATTTCATAATGAAACCCTATCACAAACAAGTAAAACAACCAGAAAACAATAGCAACAGCAACAAAAAAAGCCTTCGTTTATGTAAGAATTATCATTGTCATTATCAGCACTATTAATTTAAAAAACCGTTACAAAGAAGCAATTTGTCTCCCATCCCAAATGGTACTGTGCATACAATGATCAGGAAAAACAACTACAACAAAGGTAACAGAGGACATAACACCTATGTAGTCTTCTAACCAAATACACAATTCATATTTAATCATGAAGAACTATCACAGAGATACAAAATAGAACACCCAAACATCTTCCCTAAAGAGCTTAAGACAGCATCCTACAATGACACACACGTATCAATGTTTTACTGCAGCACAATTCATAATGGCTAAATTCTGGAAGCAGACTGTACACCCAACAAAAAACTGGATAAAGAAAACCTCTATCCATATGTAACAGAATACTACTTAACTGTAAAAGACAAATTTGAGATAGTTGAAAAATGGACCTGGAAAATATAATGTTGAGTGAAATAAATCAGACACACAGGCTTAAATATCTCATCTCTTATTTGAGTAAGACAAAATACAAAGAGATGAACAGAGTGGATATAAGACAGGGGATGGATCTCTTGGAAATGGGAAGGGGTCTAAGAAAAGACAGAGAGGAAAACTAGTAGAACAAAGACAAGCCATGTAGCAGAGCCTGACAACCTCAATGAATGTAAACACTATGTGCCATAAAGTCAAGCTAACATGAATAATGTTAATAAGAATGAAAATGGGGAGAGGGGCTGGGAGATAGCTCAGTAAAATAAGCACTTTCCTACTAAGTGCAAGGGCCAGAGATCAATCCCCAGTTCTAACAAAAACACTCTTGTGAGTGCTCGATCTGCATGGTGACATCCTGAAGACCCTGTATGTCCTAGTCAGGGTTTTACTAGAGGAACAGATATAATCCAAGGAACAGATATAACACAAAATATGCTAGTCCCAGAGTCAGATGGGGAAGCGTGCTGAGAGGTCTGCCCACTGCCAACTGAAGAATTCAGTCCCAAGGCTTTTATACTGACTACAGTGTTCCATCTCTACCAGTCCCTACTGGTCTTAACCGGTTTCTACTACTGGTTACTAACAGCCATTGTGACTGAAAAGGAAAGCAGAAGAATCTGCTATGGAAAGCTGAAGCGTCCAAACTAGAGGCAGACGAGTCTGTGCAAGAAGCCAGGAGATAAAAGTCCAAACTGAGTTATTCTGGGGCAGGGCCCTCATGGCTCACAGTGTGAAACAACCAAGCAATGCAGCCAAATTGATAGAATGTATCGACCACCTGCATCCATCCAACCAAGTTGACACAATGTATCAACCACTACACTGTACTAAATATATTTTTTTAAAAGAAAAGTGCTAGTTAAAAAAAGATTAAATAATTAAGTAGAGCTGGTGAGATAGCTCAGCAGACTAAGTGCCTGCTTAGGCAAGCGCAGGGACTAGGGTTCAATCCCTGGCACCACATGCCACACCGGCCCCACCCCCAGGCACAGGGAGCCAGCCACCGAGTCTGGGAATGGTGGTGCCCGCCTATAATTCAGTGCTGGGGATGCTGAAAACAGGATAATCACTATCAATCTAAGTTATGTAGTGAGACCCTGTACCAAATACATTAAAAAATAATAATAATAAAATAAAATGTCTTTAAAAGTAAGTAAAGAAAAGAAGAAAAACATATTCTTCAAAACTGTCAATGCTAGACTGGGCATGGTGGCGCACACCTATAATCCCAGCTCTTTGGGAGGCTGAACAAAGGTGGATCACAGGACCAGGGAGATAGCTCTGTGGCACAAGTGCCTGCCTGGTGAGTACAAGGTTGTGAGTTGAAACCCTGGTCCTGCAAAAAATAAATAAATAAATAAACAAACAAATAAACAAAGGTGGATCACAACGAGTCCAATCCACTATGTAGCAAGACCCTGTAGATCCTGTACTAGCATACAAAAAAAAAAAAAACCTGTCAATGTTATAAAAAAAGAAATAAGAAAATGATCCAGATCTTTTTAAAAAAAGATATTAAACATGTATTGCTGATGGTGTGAAATAATTTAAATTTTGCTTAGTCTGCTAGCTGAGGGGTTATAATATCCATGAATAGTCATGGAAACTGAAGCGCTTTATTGAGCTGGTCTCACTGTTGGTTAACCGGAAGAAACACAAAGCATACCTGCACCGGTGAACACTGAGGAATTTTCCTTCGAGGTGGGGTTGGGAGAGCAGAGACCTGCTTCCTGATGGATTCCAATCGTTTCTGCAGTGGGGTGGCACCTAGAAAGTAATCTTTAAGACCTGAGGTTGCACTTTGTCTAGGAGTTGACTCTGGAGTATAAGGATCCATAGTCTACATTAAAAAAAAAAAAAAAGAAAAGAAAATCTATTTTGGTGGAGTTTTTAAGTGTTTCTTTTTCTAAAACAAAACAAAATTCTAGGCATTACAAAACTTAACACATGCTAACAATTTTATAAATTCCTCTCTTCACCATAGAGGAATTCTTTCTTCCCTCTTGTTGCTTTATCACCAAAGTCTGTATTTCTCATTGTCACAGCCCAGTTTACACAGAGTATGTTTAAAGTTAAATTTAGATTGGGGCTGCAGCTCTCCTGGGGGAGCTCGCTTGCTGCCAGGAGTTCTGTCTATAAGCAAAACGCCGTTTCAGGCTTGGCGCATCGTGAGCCATTTCGTGAATGTGTTACAAAGCTGGCTGGCCAAGCGTCTAGCACAGCCCTGGGGAACGCGCCCTTAAGCTCCAGAGACCTCTCCTTTCCTACAAAAAGCTCCACACCGGCAAGCCAAATCTTGCGAATGGTCTCCACGCTCAGACCTTTGGGATGTGGAGCCAGCTCTCGTCAGTGATGCACTGCCTCCGCACCACTGACATCTGTCACAATGTGGTCCTCACATCATGCTCTGGAGAGGCTTGCCCTGGGGCGCTTCCACGCTGGATGGGGAACTGCAGCTCCCCTGACTGGTGACCTGGCACCCCTGCTGGTGGCAAGTGTCTCGGTCCTCGGGATGCAGGTTGTGCTCCAGTAACTAGAAACAGAACCAGTATCCATGCAGAGGTTGAGTGAGGTCAGCATCAGCACCTGCAAGACCACCATCTTCCACCTCCATTATCTTCTTCCTTCATCCCCTCTTTTCTTTTTAGCTCCATTCTTAGTGCCCCCCCCCCCCTTTTTTTGGTCTTTTTGAGACAGGGTCTCGCTATGCAGTTCAGGCTGGCTTTGAACTCATTTCTGTAGCCCAGGCTGGTCTCGAACTCACACCAACCCTCCTACCTTAGCCTCCCCAAGTGCTGGGATTACAGGAGTGCACCACCACGCCAGGCTTCTTAGCCCCTTTATTCATTAATTTTTTGCTGTTTTGTTTATTGAGACAGAGTCTCACTATGTAATGCAAGCTGGCCTTAAAACTGACTTATGTAGCCTAGACAGGCTTCAAACCTGTCCTCCTCCCTCCTGCCTCAGCCTCCAGAGTGCTGGGATTATAGGGGTGCACCACCATACCCAATTTTTTCCTTTTATTTCAGTTCATTGATTTGACTTAGTGGGAACACGGGAACTATGATTTTTTTTTTTTTAATGTATCTGGTACAGGGTCTCAATAAGCAGACCTCATAGTGATCCTCCTGTGTCAGCCTCCCCAATGCTGGGATTACAGGTTGCACCACCACACCCAATCTCAGTGGCCTGCTCAGCACACCTGGGACCAGGCCAAAGTGGCACGTAGTGCTGGGGATTGAGCCCCGAGTCCCTGCACCTGCCTAAGTAGACACTTAGTTCACTGAGCGATTTTGCCTGAAACTACAAAACTTAAAGCTGCTGCCCACCAAGAGCTGCTGTGACCAAGGGCTTCTTTGAAAGATTGTCTCCATGCATCCAGCTCCTCTCTGCTGCTGGGCCAAGACTTGTACCCATCCCAGGGTCAGGCAGTGCTTCCAAGGAGGATCCCTCTGCTCAAGGAAGATGGAAATTCTCAGCCCCTAGGCAGGAAAAGGTTGAAGAGTGTGAGATGTTTTTAAACCTTCTGGTCAGCTGTAGTATTTGTGTAATAAATTTTGTAATAAATACAAAAATCTTCAAAAAATTAAATTCAATTTGTTCCCTATCCTTTTAAAACCCAGTTAGTCCATTTTAAAATTCCAATTTATTTTCTAAGTTAGATGTATTTTAATAGCTCCCCTTTTCCCTAACATGTAGTTGTTAACACATTCTTTTTTT
>PVKN010005859.1:18318-29888 GCA_004027915.1 Capromys pilorides | reverse complement strand
TTCTCTCTCTCTCCTGGTGTCATGTGTAAGAATCTATTGCTGAGTCTGGGATCATAAAGACTCACTGCTACATTTTCCTTGGAAACTCAGTCTAATCCAGTTGCTGCTACACAGTCCTTTAAAGTGCGTGGCTTATTTCTGAGTTCTGGAAGCCCAACATCAAAGCACCAGCAGTCCTGCCAGAAAAAAAAAAAAAAAAAAAAAAAAAAATGCACCAGCAAATTTGGCATTATGTGCGTACGGGCCCATTTTCTGGCACAGAGATGGCACCTTTTCCTTGTATGCTTATGTACTGGGAAAGCGGTTCTCTTGGGGCCTCTTTAATGAGGGCATACCATGTATGAGGGCGCCGTCTTCCTTATTAATTACCTCTGGAGCGACAATGCCTATAAGCCCTGGGTGGGGGCCCCAGCAGATTAGAGAGCCTCGAGGTGGAGGCTGACCACCAGAGAGAGCAGGGCACAGAGGACTGTGACACTCAGCTCCACCCCTAACTGGGGGAGGAGAGGACCAAATTGCCCTCCAGAGGCTGGTGATGTGGCTAATCATGTCTCTAGAAAAGACTGAGTTTGGAGAGACGCCCTGGAGGTTGGTGCAGCCAGAGGGGGCGTGGAAGCGCCTTGCCCTCGCCACATGCTTCACACCTGTGTCTCTCTTCTCTCTGGCTATTCACCTGTATCTTTGGCAATGTCCCTTTTAACACAAGGGTGCCTGCTAGAGTTTGTCCTTCAGTGGCCCTCAAAGGCCATGTGTTGAAGGTGTCATCCCCACCTTGGCACTGTAGGAAGGTGGTGGACACTTGAAGAGATGGAGCCTGGTGGGAGTTGTGCCAGTCCTGGGGGCCGGGTCCTTGCAGGAGGTTGGGGGACCCTGGTCTTTTCAGCTTTCTCTTTTGCTTCAGGTCTAGAGGTAAGCACAGCCCCTGCTGTGTTTCGCTGCATCTCCCCATGCCCAATTGATCATGGACCACAGTTTCTGCAACTGTGAGCCAAAATAAACCTTTTTTTTTTTTAGAAGTTGATTATCTCAGTTATTTGGTGCAGTAACTGAATAACAGGAAGCCGAGTGATGTCGTGCACATAAGCGTTTTCCTCCGTCCTGGGAGCCACTCTAGCAAATTAACCAGACCCAAGGAGGAGGGAGATCACAGGATTCATAACCAGCTGGTCAGAAGCCCAGATCACAACCTGTGCTTGTGACTGGCATCTGAGGCAGGAGACGGTCTAGCACTCAGCTCTTACCTATGGGATCTGGTGATATTTCCAGCTAGATAGTGTCAGAATTAAATTAAATTAAATTAAATCACAGGACACGCAGCTGGTGTCTGCAGGACAATCTGCCAGAGAATTGTTTGGTTGTGTGTGGGGAGAAATCCCACATCCAACCCGACCTGTGGTGATCAGAAGTAAAGCATTGAGTATTGTACTGAGTGACAGCAGAGAGAAGGTAGGAAAATCCCTTTGGTTCTTGCGTCTCCACGGAGCCCCAAATTAGGAAATGGATTTTCAAAGACACTGAGAACATTTACAACAGTTCGCCACCGTACAGTGAGCCAAAATCTGCCTCCCTGAGGTCTCTATCTTCTGATCCTCGTTCTGCCAGTTGGAGCCTAGAGACGTGTTACTTTTCAAGTTATAACTCTTCCAATGTTTAAAGATAGCTTCCCCGTACCCAGTGAGTCCTCTCTCCTTCACATTCAATATTTCCATTTTCTTTCTACAGCTCTCCTAGGATATGGAGTTCTCTCACTTCCCAGGTTACCTCCTCTGAATATAGACTCCTTTATCTAGGGTCCATCTTTCATTTTAGGGGAAATTAACACTGTACAAGATATTTCACACATAGAAGGCTGGGGAGATAGCTCAGTAGAATAAATACTTGCCTGGCAAGCACAAGGACCTGAGTTCAATCCCCAGTCCCGCAAAAAAAAAAATATTTCACACATAATGCCTTGTGTAAGCCATATTAATTACCTGAGGAGGTGGGCGGTCATAGCTTTATTTTATAGATTTATCTCATTGTTGCACTTAGGGTGTCAACCAGATAGGAGGATAGAAGGTGATATTGTTGTAGGCAGCTGAATTAGATAGAAATATTATAGGCAGTCGGACAGGGCCAGGCCCTCAGGAATGACATGAAAGACAAGGTGACTTTCCAACTTGAGACAGACACTCCTCCGCTGTGGGCCAGATCTTAAGACAAAAGTAAACAGAAGCAACTACATACTTCCCTAGGGATGGGCATCAGGGATTGATACTCTAAGTAGGTATCAATCACCTTGAAAGAGCCTGGAAAGAGTCTCGAGCCCAAGCTCAATAGGTGGTGTTCTTGCCCACTTGCTACGTGACTTGCCTTCCCATTGGATCCTGATCTTAATCAATGTTACCTGAGCAATGGTGCTCGTGATTTCATTGGTTGACCATAGTCTTTGTCCCACCTCATACCCACCTAAGCAAGTTCCCACATCTCCTCTATAAAAGTCCCTGGAAGTGACAGCTTCTGGGGGACATCCACTCAGGACCCCCCTCCTGTCCCTCTCTCAGATAGGAGCTTTCTTTCTCTCAATAAATATGTTCTGCTCATTACCTCCGTTTGTTCCTAAAATTCATTCTTTGGTTTTAGAGAACACGAACTCGTCCCAGATACTTTTCAGGCTGGGGATTGATTTTCCCTGTATCATTGTGAGGTTCCCTCTTGGAGGTCATCCACCCCAGATCAGTTTTTTCTTCCTGCATCAACATCACTTCAGGGTGCATCCCAGCACCATTCACCAGAATAGCAAATGTTGAGGATCTGGCCAGGTGTCAACAAGGGTCTCCCCTGGGGTGTCTGGTTGATTTCTCAGATCTAGATGTCCCATACCAATATCTACTCCTCTACAAAAACTGCCTGTCTCCTTATTCTGACCTCTGGGCCTGGCATCACCATTCACTTAGTTGTTTAGGCCAAAAACCTTGGAATCATCCATTCTTCCTACTCTGCCATCAGTTGAATCTTTGTGAATGTATTATAAATCCTGCCACTTGCTAAATTCTCTATCTTTCCCAAATCAAAGCTCCCACTGCTCTGTCTAGACCCTAGGGAAGGCTGCTTAGTTTATCTTCTTGCTTCTGTAGTGGTTTCTTCACTTCTCTTAGGTATGTATGTATGTATGTATGTATTTATTTATTTATTTTGAGACAGGGTCTCACTATGCAGTTCAGGCTGGCCTTGAGCTCACTTTTGTAGCCCAGGCTGGTCTCGAACTCACATCGATCCTCCTGACTCAGCCTCCCAAGCGCTGGGATTACAGGTATGTGCCACCACGCCCCACCCCACATTCTCTTAATGAACCAGAAGAACATTTATTTATTTATTTTATGTATTTAGTACAGGGTCTACAGGGTCTCACTACACAGATCGGACTTGTAGTGATCCATCCGGTTTTAGCTCCCAAATACTGGGATCACAGAAGTGCACCATCACACCCAGTCTCAATTGTAGTCTCAGCATGCCCTGGGGGTGGAGCTGGAATGGCATGACATGCAGGATTGAACCATGGTCCCTGCGCCCACTGAGCTATCTGGCCACTGCCGCCATCGCCTCCCCCCTGCTCCCGCCTCTTTTTTTTTTTTTTTTTTCTTTTTGAAACAGGGTCTCGCCATGCAGTTTGGGCTGGCCATGAGCTCACTTTGTAGCCCTGGCTGGTCTGGAACTCACAGTGATCCTCCTACCTCAGCCTCCCAAATGCTGGAATTATAGGTGTGTGCCACTGGGCTGGAAGGATCCTTTTATTTGTAAATTAGATCTTGTTTCCTCTTGTGGTTTATCCCTATTGTCTTTTAGTAATTAGGACTAAATCCGGAATCCTTCCTTTGTGTGGCTTCCAAGGTCATGATCTGACCCCTGGCTACCTCTACAAACTCATTCCAACACTACACACACACACACACACACGCACACACACACACACACTCTCACTCACACATACACACACCCTGCTATACCTATCCCTAGTGACTAGGACAGTTTCAGCCACACAAAAAACACCAAAGATATCCAAGCAAAGGGGCTGGGGAGATAGCTCCGTGGCACAAGTGCCTGTGTGGCAAGTGCAAGGTCATGAGTTCGAACCCCGATCCCGCAAAAAAAAAAAAAGTCCCAAATATCCAAGCAGATGCATAATAACCTTGGTGTTCAGGGTGCTTCAGAGGGTCGGCTCCTGGTCTCCAGTGTGTGGGGGTGCCCTGAGCTCTCCTAGGGCTCTTCTCTTCTGCTACTGTCCAGTGAAGAAAAAGCCATGGCATTCTTTTTTTTTTTTGTGGGATCAGGGTTCGAACTTACGACCTTGCACTTGCCAGGCAGGCACTTGTGCCACAGAGCTATATCCCCAGCCTCAGCCATGGCATTCTGAATCACTGGGAACGTGAGAATTAACGCTGAAAGTAAGGCCGCGATCAGTGTGGCAGGAGCAAAGCGTGCGTCCACAGCTGCTGCTGCACCCTCCAGCTGAGGACCGGGCCGAGAGCAGCCCTCGGGGACATTGGCAGCAGAGTCAGTGAGCAGCTACAAGCCAGAGTGCCTCCAAAAAAGGAAACAAAACTTCAGCGGCTGGAAAAGCTATTGCTACAAAACCTACAGAACCCTCTGGAGAAGGTGCCTGCGTGTGTGTGTGCCAGAGGCAGCCCCTGAACCTGAGCCTGTTGAGGAAGACAAACTCTTCTTGAACCTATTTTGGTTAGTGTTTCCTCTCCAGGCCAGATGGAAACCCTAGGCCCTGCCCACCCCTGTCAAGGAATCTTTGTCAAGCTTTCCCTGCTATAATTCTTCCAGTGAACACTTTGGGTGCAGAAGCTGGAGCAGATCCAAACCTTT
This sequence comes from Capromys pilorides, assembly GCA_004027915.1. NCBI lineage: Eukaryota > Metazoa > Chordata > Mammalia > Rodentia > Capromyidae > Capromys > Capromys pilorides. The sequence continues at coordinate 25,034 of PVKN010005859.1, read as the reverse complement.
ATGACTGTGTGAAGGAGAGCTATGCTTAGCTCAGACAGCTTGAGGGAGATCAGTCAGGCAGACCGAGTGCCTACTGGGTCAACACATCTCTGGAATCACGAGTGCCATCCTCACGGACTGGCTAGCACAGGTTCAAAATGAAGTTCAGGTTGTTGCGGGACACTGGGTCCATGACCGTTTCCATTCCTGATGGATTCATGCAGAATACTCGTGTGCCCAGGAAGATGCTGCCGCTGGTTGGTATCGCTGCTGTGTTTGCTGTAAGCAAGTATGAAGAAATGTACCCTCCAGAAATCAGTGGCTTTGCCCACGTGACTGACAACACCGACACTACACACCGAATCACACAGGTGGAAATGAAGATTCTAGAAGTTTTAACCTTGGGTAACCCTTTACCCCTGCACTTTCTTCATAGAGCATTTAAGATTGGAGAGGTTGATGTCATGCAACATACTTTGGCCAAATACCCAAGGGGACTAACCACGTAGGACTGTGATGTGGTGTACCTTCCTCCTTCTCACATTGCAGTCGGAGGTTTTGTTTATTGCTGACAGTTGTGGACAAGCTGCGTTGCCTGTCTGCCATACACTGAAGAGGGTTTCTTCTTATCATGTGGGGCCTGGCTCAGACTCTAGTCACTGTGAGTCATGGGCTTACGAAGCACATGACCATCAAGACTAACTTAGGTACTTTTCTCATTGCTGGGACAAATACCCAACACCCAAAGTGAAGGGAGGACAGGCTTATGGGGCTCACAGTTTGTAGAGGTTTCAGTCCGCGTCAGCTGCCCCCAAGGCAGGGGGCACATGGCACTTTGTTTATGGTGAGCAGAAGGTAACACAGCACCAAGGGGTGACCACAGCTTTTTCTGTCCCTTATATCTTATCCAGGATACTCATGGCGGGTAGCAGTCACACCCTCAATCCTAGTGCCCTGAGCCTAGCGTTGCACCATGAATCAGTCTCAGCATCACACACTCTAGATCCAGCCACCTCTGAAAAAGCCTCACCTATGACCGCATGAGGCTTTGGGGGGACAGCTAGACACAGCCACGGCAAGAACAGGTAGGCCACATCTCAGTACAGTAAGAGCGGCCTTCTAGCACAGCTGAAATACGCATTAGTTGAGGATTTGCCCAAGGCTATGGCAAAGGTGTGACTTGTAAATTTGAGTAAGATAGCTGTGAATAATATCAGCACCATGTGTCACTTGTACATACTAGCCGTGTTTCCATACTTTTTAATAGAAGTTGCAGCCCTTTTTACTTGTTATACCTTAAAAAATGCTTTTGATGTTTAGACATTTCCATGGGCTGGGGGCCGGGGGCTCAGTAGGTCACTTACCTGGCCCGTGTGGGACCATGGGTTCTATTCCTCAGTTCTGCAAAACAAAAACAAAAAATCTTCATTGGCTTCCTATTGCCTGGGGCAGGGTTTTTTTACACCAGCACTCTTGACATTTTGTGCCGAATATATATTCATTCCTGTGCATTGTAGGGAGTGTAGTGATCCTCTAGCTTCCACCCACTACATGTTAGTAGTTTCTACCCTCTCTCTGACAATAAAAAGTACTGTATTCTTATACATTATCACCATCTCCCCGAAGGGTAAAAACCCTACAACTTAGAACCACTGGCCTCAAGCAAGCCAACCCCTAAATCAGATTGACCAGAGAGCTTCAAAAATAAAAAGCAAATCCCAATTCTTATTTGAGGATGGTGGACTCAGAATCTCCTGAGACATAGGTCCAAAGCACCTGGTCACAGAGACAAGGAATGGTCTAGACCTAGAAGATGGACCCAAGACATTCTGTCGTCGCCCCTTTCTTCTCTCTTGGCATTGCTTTTTCCTGCCTAATCCCTCAGCCCTACCATGCCGCTCTGTGTCTCTATTTCTCCACGTGCACTTCTCCTTCCCTGGCACAGAGGCTGGTAGGTTGCTTACTAATTCCCACTTCCTTTCTCTTCATTAGTAACAGAATCTTGTCATGCTGAGTCGTGACTGTGTACCTAATTATATAACATACTTCACAGCCTTCCTTACAGATGGCGATGGCTTTCCTCTCCTTCTCCTCCTCCTTCTCCTCCTCCTACTGGAAAAAACATTATATATGAGTTACATTTTGACTGCATAGGCTTCAAGCAATATATGTTACATATTTTAGGAGTCTGCCCTTAGACATGCCTGCCATCAACAGTTTGGTATATAATCCTATCTTGTTCTATGAATTTAAATCTATTTTCTGCCGAGTAACCCTCCCTAAGGAAAAAAAAATTCTGAAATTTTAGGTTAAAGAATTATTAGAACTATTAGAAGGCTGGCGAGATAGTTCAGCAGACTAAGCATCTGCCTAGGCAAATACAGGGACCAGGGTCCGATCCCCAGCACCACATGCTGTACTGGCCCCGCCCACAGGCAAGCTGAGCCAGCCAGGCATGGTGGTGCAGATTTGTAATTCCACCTGAAAACAGGAGGATCACTACGAGTCTGAGCTTCAGTGGGATTCTGTGCCAAACACATTAAAAAAAAAAAAAAAAAAAAAAAAGAATTATTAGTGTTCTCTGCGGAAACAGAACAAATAAGATGTTCTTAGAGGAGATTTATTACAGGAATTGATTCATGCTGTTATAGAGGCCAAAAGAGCTCAGGATCTGCAGCCACAAGCAAGAGGAGCAGGGACACTGGTGGTACAGGTCCCGGTCTTGGGTCCACCTGGCCAAGAACAAGAGCACAGATGTCCATGGGCAGGAAAAGTTGATGTCCCAGCTCAGCAGAGAAAGCAACACCCTCCCTCCAGCTCTCTTTTCTTCTCAGGCCGTTCAGGGTCCCATGGTGCCCACCCACACTGGTGACAGCTTTGATTCCCAAAGCTGATTCCTGTTTCTTCTGGAAACAGCCTCATAGACACACCCAGAGATAACACTTCTCAAACCATCTGGGGATCCTTTACACCAGTCAGGTTGACACAGAAAATGAACCATCACACACCCACCTCTCCTCACTGTCACACCCAAGTGCTTCCTGAGCCAAACTTCGCCTCCAAACGAAGACTGAGAGGTTGCTGTTCCACCTCACATGATGTCGCTTACATGTGTCCAGCTGAGATGTCTGTCTCAGTTCATTCGAAATAATAAAATATCATCATAAAATATCATCAACTGGGTACCTTAACCACAGGAATTTATTTCTATTTCTCACCATTCTGGGAACTGGGAAATCCAAGATCAAGGAGCTGGCAGATTCAGCCACTGTTTGGCTATAAATTGACATGGTTATGAGTCAGGTCTCATACAAGAGCACTAATCCCATTTCTGGGGTCTCCTCCATGGAGATTACACTGCTCTTTAACTTTAATTGTGTCTCCCAAGTTTGTGTATTTGTTTTCTGCAGTGCACTGAAAGCCTATTTTTCTCCTCAGCCAGGTGAAAGTTAGGTCATCTTGACTGCATCATTTTCAGAGAGGAAAACCTCATCTTCAGGATAGAGGCACCTGCTGGCAAAGTAGGCAACAAAACCATAGATCTCAGGTTGCCATGTCATTTCTAATCCAAAACAATTTACAGAGCTTTACTGTACTCAAGACCTTGTGGAGACACGGAGAAAAATACAAAGAGATATGAAGCAATCCTAGCTGTGCAAGAGGTTTGCAGTTATTTTGGAAGAATATCAACAACAGAAAATTGTTTACTTTTCTACACTTAAAAACCAGAATCTCGGGCCGGCGAGATGGTTCAGTGGTCTAAAGCGCCTGCTTAGGAGGGCTCAGGCAATTGCGGGGACTGCAGTTCGATCCCCGGCACCACATGCTGTGCCAGCGCCACCACCAGGGCAGGCTGAGCCAGCCACAAAATGAATAAATAAAGAAACAAACAAAACACAACAAGCAAACAAATAAATAAATAAATAAAAATTTAAAAAAACCCCAGAATCTCGGGCAGGCCAAATAGCTCAGCAGATTAAAGCATCTGCAAATAGACCCAGGGCCCAGGGGTTTGATCCTAGGGCCTGCCTTGTCAGCCCTGCCCCCAGGGCGCTCTGAGAGTTGGCAATTGAGACTGGATGCAGTGGTGCGCGCCTGTAATCCCAGCTCTTGGGAGGCTATAAACAGGTGGATCACTATGAGTCTGATCTAGCATTGAGACCCCAAACACCCTGTAGACCCTTCCCTAAAAAACAGAATCTCTGCATCTCACATTGTGATGTCTTCCTGTGTAATCAAGAGGCTCTGATGTCTGCTGTATCTCCTTGCACTTTCTAACATGGGAGCTCCGAGCATGGATTCAAGATGAAGTGAGCTGCAAAGATGAGAGAGGTGGGCCGAGGTGTAGCTTGGGGTGCAGTGCTTGCCTGTAGTAGGCATGAGCCCCTGAGTTCTGTCCCAAGCACTGAAAAAACCAGAAGGCCTGCAGGTTTCAGTGGGCCTCTGCAATTAATTATGAGCTCGTTGAGAAAAGAAATCTCATCAGTTGCCAGGGGTTTGATGTGCGGATTTCTGAGCACTGTCAGGAGGTGTCATTGACAGAATGGGATCAGTCGCAGAGCGGAGTTGACGTCTTCTGTACTTATCTCACACACACACACACACACACACACACACACACACACACACACACACGAGCAGAAGCAAATGAGGCAGAAAGATGAAAAGAAAGTGGATTCCACCTCAGAGTCAGATGTGCTCTGGCCGTGACTGGCTTGAAATCGTCCTCTCTTAGCAGGTTTAACTCTGAACACAAAAGGGGCCCGTTCACCTATGATGCCCTTAACAGACTACGTGGCCACCGCTGTGCTAATTGTCACACCAGTGTGAGTGTTGATCAGACCACATGGATGCTCTCAGGCCTGAAGGAGAGGCGGAGTAGCAGAGATTAGCTATCATGGCTCTGTGCAGCCCTCACATTTCTTCTTTCTGTGCTGCTTCCAGAGCTGGCCAGTCTCATGCCAAGTTCTAGAACAACCCTTGTCGCTATAATCTGAACTTCTAGTAGCACTCCTGTCTAGGCAAGTTTTGCCCAGATGATTTCCAACTGTTGCATGATTTAAACTTTTGTCCTTCATTATTCTAATTTCTTCACTGAAGAAAATTGAAATTAAATCAATAGTTGCAGGGAAAAAAAAAAAAATCACCCAAGCTGGATTGGGGAGATAGCTCGGCAGCCTAAGTGCCTGCCTGGCAAGCAGAAGGATTCCAGTTGGATCCCCAGTACTGCATGCCATGCTGGGCCAGAACACCTGGTAGCACATGCCTGTAATCCCAGAGCAGGGGAGGCTGAGACAGGAGAATCACTAGAAGTCAGAACTGTGTAGTGAGACCCTGTATGAAATACATAAGTAAATAAATAAATAAATAAATAACCCAAGCCAAGAGTGGTGTTACACACCTATAATCCCAGAACTTGGGAGGCTGAGGCAAAGGAATCACTGTGAATTCAAGGCCAGCCTGGGTTACACGGTGAGTTAAGTCTGCCTTGGCCTTGAGACTGTCTCAAGAGACAAAAACTACCCAGAATTCTTCCTGCCCCAACCACTGTTAGTTCTGAAGGTGTTTCTCATTTTTTTGTCAATATCTAAGTGTATGTATATAAGACTACGATTGAGAGATACGTAGTTTAATCATTTGTTTATTTATTTATTTGGTACAGGGTCTTGCCAAACAGCTGACTCCGTAGTGATTCCTAGCACTGGGATTACAGTCGTGGCCACCACACCCAGTTTCAGTTGCAAGAAGGGGTGGTGGTGAGGTGGCATGCAGCACCAGGGATCAAACCTGGGTCCTTGAGCTTTCCAGGCAGGTGCTTGGTAAACCACCGAGTTTTAGATTAGTGTTATAGGGAATTTTCATTCTGTTTTTGTCACTGTGTATCAGATTACACCTAGTTCCATATGTCATGGATTTGTAAACATAATTATTTGTACACTTTGAGTTATATTTCTAGCCATTATTGTGATTTTTTATTGTCCTGATATTTATTTATTTATTTAGTGGAACCAGGGATTGAACTCAGGCCCTTGCGCTTGCCAGGCAAGTGCTTATTCTACTGAGCTATCTCCCCAGTCCCTATAACTTTTTTTTTTAAGACAAGTTCTTGCCAAATCACTAGTTCACAAAGCTAGGCTTGAATTTAGACATCCTCCTGCCTCAGCCTCCCACAGTGTTGAGATTACTTGTAGACGCCGCCATGCCCAACTATAAACATTAATGGCCCATGCCTGTTGTTGATGGAACCTAGTGAATGCTGGGATCTCCACAGCTCACAGATTAGGAGCTGTTGGGAGTGAAGGGAAGAAGCTGCAGGGAAAAGCCAGAAGTGTCCTGTGCAATCTTCTGCCTCAGGAAGACAGGTAAGGTCGACTCAGACACGTGTGGTGGCTAACAGTGTGGACTGGGCCCAGACTGCCAGGCTCCAGCTCCAGCTCCAGCTCCAGCTCATCCACTCACTGGCTGTGTGACCTCAGGTCGGCTGGGTCGCCTTTGCTTTCCCTCTGGGAGGTAGACGTGATAATCATTCCTTCCATCCAATATTTTGGGGAAGATTTAATGAGTTGCACCGTGCACATGGGCCATCTAGGTGTTGGCTACTTCCCTCAGCTGTGGGCAGAGGCCCTATAGTGAGGGCAGGTGAACTGTCACACTTCTATTTTCTATGCTTCTACTAGCATTTAACAGTTTTTATGCCTTTTAATAGGGTCTTTTTTTTTTTTTTTTTTTTTTTTTTT
>PVKN010005859.1:0-18218 GCA_004027915.1 Capromys pilorides | reverse complement strand
AGTGGGCAGAAGCCTGTCCTGCGGCCCTGATTACTTCGCGATCTTCACTTGCTCAACAATCATTCCATCTGCATTCCCTCCCGAGGACTCGGATGGGAAACCCAGCCGTGCGTTCAGGCTGCGCTTGCTGGGTGGAGGGCCGGGGGGCCCGGACTTAGGTTCCAGTTGCTTCCTTAGTTCTTTCACTGATTGTCTGAGTGGCTTTGGGCAAATTGCATCGCATCTCAGAAGCTTGTTTTTTGTCTTCTAGAGAGCCGGTGTCTTACATAACAATCTCACAGTGATGGCTGAAGATTCAATTCAGTACAAGGGGTTCAGTGGCAGGGCCCCACATGCATGAGCCCTATTCAGTAATATGCAAGATAGTGACAGTCAAAGCTGTTATCTGGCTGTATCCTTTTTATCGTTGGACAGCGTGATGGCCGCTTTTCTCCAGTGCCCCTCCCGGAAGGGCTTCGGTTGCTTATTCTCCCTCGTTCCTGGCCCACAGAGGAGCCTCTGGCCGCCTGCCATGTCTGATCGCCAGCAGCACAGTGTGCTGAACAGATAATTGGAGGTCAGGCTTTGTCTTCCTGCGGCTCTCATAATGGGCCACTTGTGTGTTTCCATCGCAGGGAAGCATTCCCATTATTTTTATTGCATCCTGTTCTGTCACGTTCATGCCATTGAGTGTCACTTTATTAATTATGAGTTCTAAGGGAGAACATTTCCATTTTGGCAGAGATGTACAGCTCGTGTGACCCACTGGGGCATTTTAAGGAGATGGCTGTGTGGTGTGATGCGCTCCCCAAGAGACTGGCTTGTAGCTATAGAAACTGCCCTCTCCTCCTGACCAGTGGTGTGGCTGAGGCGGGAGTGGGAGGGGGTGGCGGGTGCTGACTGCAACAACTGCTTCCTTCTTCACTGTGTTCATGGTGCCGGGAGTCCCTGGTGGGGTAGCACAGACCTCCTTCCCCGTCACCAAAGTGTGACTTCGGCCCTGCCATAGCAATAGAGGTAAAACCCAGAAGATGTTATACGGAGAATGACGTGTTGTGGTGCTATCACGCCAAACCGACCCAGCACTGGGTGGAGCACCCACACACGTGGCTGCTGGGGCCTGGTTATTCATTTGTTCTGAAAACACTGAATGAAAAGCTTTTCAATGAGTGTGAACATGTTTGTAATAACTTCAAAATTTTTACCAAAGGTTTTTAAGTTCTGTACTTTACTGGTGTGTCCTGCACCAGATGTAAAACAAACTGTTATGGTTTGTGTATAGGTGTCCCCTCAAAGCCTCATGCAGTCGTGGGGTGGGTTAGGGCAGCTTCTGGAATTTGTAATTGATTATTGTGGAAATGGGTGCTGCCTCTCCCCTGGGGCAGGTGACTTGCATTTCAATGCTAAGGTAGGAAGAGAAGTTAACTGCTTGAGCTGCTGCCAGCTCTCCCTGCTCTCTTGCTCGTGCCCACAGCCTTGGAAGGTTGCTGTCTCCCGTGTGCCTCTCTGCCTTGGAGCCGGCTGAATATGGACTGAAACCTCCAGTAACTATGAGCTAAATCAACCTTTCCTTCCCTCATTTTGAGTGTCGGGTGTTTGTCCCAGCAATGAGAGGAGAGAAGAGTAACTAAGACACAGACACTGTCTAGTTTTTATTCATTTATTTATTTGTTACAGTAAAGAAGAAGTGGTTGCTTTGATGTTTCCATCTCTCTTGCAATCTTCCTGTGAACTGCCATTATTTGCCAAAAGGCAACCCCACATAAAACCAAATCTGAACTTGAATCTGGCGTTATTTGACCAGAATTATTTTTTTTTCTTCCCTATGTGCTAAGCATGTCAGAGGCCCTTGGAACACAGAAAGAAACAGAACACTGTCTTAGTTCAGGCTACTGTAACAAAGTGCCACAGACTGGGTGGGTGGCTTGCAAATAACAAGTATTTATTTATCATAGTTCTCAGGGCTGGCAGCCCCAGCTCAGGTTCTGGGGAGATGCTACCTATCTGTCATTGATCCCAGCATGGCTGAAAGAGGAAGTCAGCTCTCTGGCCTCATGCATGCCTCCGTGTGTGTGTGTGTGTGTGTGTGTGTGTGTGTGTGTATGTATGTGTGTGTGTGTGTGTGTGTTCATGTGGGATCAGCACAGTGCCCTGCCCAGCATAACTTCCTCTTAGAAAAGCAGGACTCTTGTTTGCCAGCGCTCCACCCCCTCAATAGCATCACCTGGGGATTAGGGCCTCAACTCGGAGGAGTCTGAGGGACACGGCCAGCCCAGTGAGGGCAGACTCTTGATTCCAGGAAACACATGGAGCAAGGAGGGATAAAGGTGTCACAGCACCCCCTTCTTCGAGCCTTTGAGGTGCATGCTCCACACTCCTTTGGCCCCGAAGTTTCCCTGCTGGGCCTGCACCTTCCCTACTGTTTTTGCTTTGGGGAACCCCTCATCTGCCCTTCTGCGACGGCCACTCATGATCAATTTGATCAACCAAGAGACACCTAGGAGGTTAGGAACGCACATGTCTGGGTATATCTGGGTATCTGTGGCGCCGTGGGCCACAGGGAACTGGGAAGACCCCGCAGTCAGATGGAACAGAGGAAGCGGTGGAGCCCAGCGGCCCTCCTGAGCTTGGTTCTGCGTGGCCAGTGCCTCCTGGGGCTGCCATCTGCATGGACTCGGGGCTCCAAACTGTCCCAGCTTCACACACAGCCTCAGACTGGGGCGCATCCTCAGCCACTCTTGTTCTGTGGTTTCCAGCTTGTTAGGCTGAGCAGCTATGGAGCCCTTTGTTTCCCTGTGTGCTGACAACCATTGCAGGACTACTCAGCTTCTAATGCTGTAAACCAATCAGATATGGTTATAGATATGTTCTATCGGTTCCGTTCCTCTAGAGAAGCCTAGCCAATATGCCTTCCAAACATAGCTAAAGGGTACCTTCCCGATCTTCTGCCCACCTCCAAATTTGTCTCCTTAAAGCCTTGCATTAAGTTGTTGGTTTTCTTGTCTGTTTGGTTCAATATTCCTGGACAACATAGTATGCATTTAGCACTATGCTCAACATAAAAATAATTTAGCTGGGCATGGTGCCCCATGCCTGTAATCCTAGCACTCAGGAAGCTGAGGCAGGAGGATCGCCACAAGTTCTACCCTGGGCTATATTGTAAGACCCTATCTCAGAAAATAAGAAATTAATTTCACCTGTGAGGACTGACTTACCTGATTCATCTAAACCAGACTCAAGCGTATTCCATACTGACGAGAGGTTCTTTTCTCTATTTCCCCGGGGGACTTTGCCTACCACGGGTCCCTGTCTAGGACCCCACAGTCCAGGAGATGCTCTAACCTGCCACAGTAGTGACTGGTGTCCTTCCCGCTAGGCAGGCTCTTCCAGTTTTTTTACTCTGAATCTTCATGAGAATAAAAAGAAGATTTTGTGTGAAAGCCAGTCTGGTATGGTAGGAAAACTTCCATCACTGTGACCAGACTAGGATCTATGCCAGGTATGAATTAAATAAGAGGCCGAGAGCAGAGAGCAGAACAGATTAAAATTTAGAGAGCCACTTATTAACTGGGCAGGCCACTGATTAGCTGCACGCCATGCAGGGAGGCGCTAGCCAGCAACGAAGCAAGGTTTGGCTGGTCTTTTACAGCAGAAAACCGCATTCTGGTCAGCAGATAAGATTAGGCAAGAGGGGCCGGCGAGATGTGCAGTGGTCTAAAGCACCTGCTTAGGCAACCTTAGGGACCACAGTTCGATCCCCGGCACCACATGCTGCACCAGCCCCACCCCCAGGGCAGGCTGAGCCAGCCATAACACAAACAAATAAATGAGGTTTAAGAAAATAAAAATAAATTTAAAAAAAATTGAAAAAGAAAATAAAGTGAAGACCTTCAGTTTAAAGAAAAAAAAAAACAAAAAACAAAAAACAAAGATTAGGCAGGAGTCTGTGAAGTTCTGAGAGGAAGAACTGAATCTAATGGGACTTGATGGAACAAACAGTCTTGGCCCCGGATTTGGATGTTTGTATGTCATTTACAGAAAGCAATCAAGGCCGGGGTAATCTTATGGCCTTAGTAATTTTTCGCAGTCCTAGAACATTTTTAACTGTTGTATTAGATTAGGGGGGTGAAGGAGACAGTTACTCAGTTATTCATTACTAAACAGCCTGGAACAGAGGATAAGAACACATTCCTTAGAGTAGATAACAGGAAGCATAAGGAACTGAGTAGTTTTCCCTGGTTATAGCACCAAAGTCAGTTAACCCATCATGGGGTCCCCAGATGTTTGGTCAAACACCAGTCCAGCTTTTACTGTGAAGTTATTTTTTAAAAGGTCTGATTAACATCTCCACCAGTAGACTCTGAGTCAATCAGATTACCCTCCCTGGTGTGAGTGGGCCCCAGGCAGCCAGCTGAAGACCCTGAGAGATGGAAGTTCCCAGAGGAGGAAGGAACTCTGCTTCCTGATGCCTTAGGAGCCAGGACTGCAGCGCCTACTCGGCTCAGAACCTCAGCCTGGTCGCTACTCCCTGCCTCCAATCTGACTCACCAGCCCCATGATCACATGAGCCAATTTCTTAAAATAAATCTCTTTATAAACATACAACACCGGAGCTGGTGAGATAGCTCAGTGACCTAAAATGCCTGCTTAGGCAATCTTAGGCAAGTGTGCAGGGATCATGGTTCAATCCTCAGCACCCCCTACCAGGCCAGCCCCACACCCAGGTTGGGCTGAGCCGATCACAAAAAAAAAAAAACCAAAAAACCAAAACCAAAACATAGCAAAAAAACATACAAAACTATGTGCTGCTTAACAACATTTTGGTCAGCAATAGCATATGTGACAATAACAGTCTTATAATGGAGCAAAAAAGTTCCTATTAGCTAGTATTTTAGTTTTGTTTTGGTCTTTGCTGGAGAGAAAGAAGGGCTGTGTGGGCTACGAGGGATTTGCTGGTGTGGATTAAGTGAATGGAGAAGCAGGAGTAAGAGAGAAAGTCAGTGCTGGGCATGGCAGGGCACTCCTGCAATCTAGTTACTTGGGAGGCTGAGGCAGGAGGGTCACAAGTTCAAGACCAGCAGAGGTAACTTAACAAAAGCCTGTTCCCCCCCATCAGCCCCCAAAAAATAAAGAGCTAGAGAAATAGCTTAGTGACAGAGTGCTTGCCTAGTGTGTATAAGGCTCTGGGTCCCATCCTCAGCACTATAGAAAAACCACTGCCAATCACAACCAAAAACAATTAGGTAAGTAGTTGAATATAGAAGCCTGATCACATTCAGGGTTTTTTGTTTGTTTGTTTGAGACGGGGTCTCACTATGCAGTTCGGGCTGGTCTTGAGCTCCCTTTTGTAGCCCAGGCTGGTCTCGAACTCACACCGATTCTCCTGCCTCAGCCTCCCAAGTGCTGGGATTATAGGCATGCATTATCACGCCCAGTCAAAATTATATTATTATTTATTTTTATTTTTATTTTTTGCAGAACCGGGAATTGAACTCAGGCCCTTGTGCTTGCCAGGCAAGCATTTATTCCACTGAGCTATCTCCCTGTCCCCACATTCAGGTTTAATTTGCTTTTTGAAAGATTAGGTGCTGTTCTTTTCTGTCAGAACTGAGTGTCTCTTTTTTTGTAATGTTAACAGCCATAACTGCCTAGGTTGTTACCTACATAATTTGTTAGGTTTTACAAAGTGACAATATCTTTTTCTTTTCTTCCCATTGAGGTGGATCTTGCTATGTTGCTCAGACTGGTCTTGAACTCATGGCTCCCGAGAGCCTTCCACTAAGCCTCCTGAGTGACTGAGATTAGAGGCATGGCATGGGCCCCCAGAGCCACCAGCAATTGCTTTTGAAGGTGGATTGTAAGACTGGGACTGTCAGAGGAGCACAGGGGGAGAATGTTTGCCTAGACTGGATGAAACCCTGCATTCCATTTCTGCACCACAAATAAATGAAAAACAAAACACTGACATTGGAAGGAAGCTGTAATAAATACAGTAAATCTATCACTTCAGTGAGAATGACTTTCTCAAAGCCTTCCTTTAAAAATGTTTATTGAAGGGGACTTGTGGGTTAGCTCAGTTGTTTAAAGCACCTGCTTAGGTGAACTTAGGCAGGCACAGGGGACCACGGTTTGATCCCCACCTTCCCAAGATGTACCAGACCCCCCCGTGAGGCACCTTGAACCAGTCCAAAAAAAAAATCCTTGTTCAATTTCTAGAAAGGAATTCTTCTCTAAAAAGGTTTTTTGAAGCTATACTTATAATCCCAACACTTGAGAGAATGAGGCAGAAGGATCACTTAAGAGTTTAAGGCCAGCCTGAACTATATACCAAGCCCCTGTTTCAAAAAAAAAGAAAGACTAGGGAGATAATCTCTTCCATCTAAGGCACCTGCCTGGAAAACTCAAGGACCTAGATTTGATCCCTGGTACTGCAAGCTGTGCTGGCCCCAGGACCCCAGGCACCAAGTTTGGTGGTACATGCCTATAATCCCAGCACTGGGGAAGCTGAGACAGGAGGATCACTAGGAGTCTAATCTATGTAGTGAGACCCTGTACCAAATAAATAAATAAAAGACTTTGAAAAAAAACTAAGTAGTTTTTGAATTGTCAGATGCAATTGTATTTTTTTTATTTTTTTATTTTTTTATTGTATAGCACATGCTGTTGTGGAATGGCTGAGTAGCTAGTTCAGCTCGATTCCCACGTGTGCCACCTCTCACGTGTCATGTGGTAGCTAGAACATTTAATGTTTATTCAGCATTTCCCAGGAACATAACACTGCTCTTAACTCTAGTCACTGTGACACAGGCCTCATTATTATTATTATTATTTATTTTTTGGTAATGTCAGATATGGAACCTGTCTTGGTCACTTTTCTTGCTCCTGGGACAACACACCCAACACTTGGACCTTGCCCTGGGTCAGTCTCTCCTTTGCCAGCTCTCTCGGGGGCATTCGGTTCCTCCTGGGGCTGGGGTACTGCAAGACCCACTTTCCTTGTGGCACTCAAAGGAGATCCAGTCCCCTCCTGAGGAGGCCTGGTGTCTTCTCAATCCAAGGACAACATGCTGGAGTGTGGCTATGGTAGGAAGGCTGCCCTAGGAGGATGTGGGGTGGGAAAGGAGCCCAAGGGTTCAGGGGGGACTTGTGGACTTGGCCTTAAGGCACAGGACAGGAAAAAGGGAAAAAAAAGCAGTGGTTACCCAGGACCAGCTTAGGGAGGAGAGGTGGCCAGGTTGCCAGATTAGAATATTAGGGTCGCTAGAGCGGTCCTTCTGCCAGGAGGCAGCACACACGTGTATTGGGCAGTCACAGAGGAGGGGCTTCTGGGCACCGGGCATCAGGTGCTGGGTGTTGAAGGTGGAAATGTAGGTTCTGCCCTCGCCCTTCCCATTCTGTTGGCAGAGAAGGAGCCCCAGGGGTGCACCTAATTCCAGTTCAAAAGCCCTGGATATAGCAAAACGATGCTACAGACAGGAACCCCCAAATGCCCACCCATCTCGCTATTTATTTTTATTCTTTTTTTTTTTTTTTTTACAGGACCAGGGTTTGAATTCATGACTTTGCACTTGCCAGGCAGGCGCTTGTGCCACAGAACTATCTCCTTGGCCCGCTATTTATTTTTATGATTATTTGTTAGTTCCGGGGGTTGAACCCAAGGCTTGGTGTAACCTAGGCAAGCATTTTACTATTGCGCTACATCGTCAGCTCAAATCTTTTTAAGTCATTTTGATTTCTGCAACCCAGGATGACAGAATAAGACATACTGATTTGGTACCCAACGCTACCAGTTGATGCTGTGAAATGATTCTGCTGGGTGACGTTCTTGGCCAGGCTTGGCCTGAAGAGGGACCACGTACAAGAACGTGGTCAAACAAAACATTCAGCAACACTTCCAGCCTCTTCCCAAGAGCCACCCCATCCCATTGTCCCAGAGGTACAGATAGCAGCACACCCTCTGCCCTGTACCTCTCACGCGAAGGAAAATGCTGGCTTCTGCTTTGCATGGCAGTGGCTGATAAGTTTTGTCGTGTTCCTCTGATTGGTGTGATCTGGGTAGTGCCATCCCCAAGAACCTGACCCAGTTTTGTCTGCACCAGGAAAGCTATGCTTGTTTGATCATTTACTCCTGCATTCACTTGTTCATTAAGCGAGTGCCAGACTCTGTGTAGAGCTCAGGATACAGAAAGGAGGCACAGTCCCTGCCCTAAGGGCTCGCAGCAGCAGGGACCCCTATATTATTTTATTTATTTATTTAGAACCAGGGCTCAAACCCCTATATTAATTAATTAATTAATTCATTCATTCATTCATTTATTTGGAACCAGGGCTCAAACTCAGGACCTTACACTTGCCAAGCAGGCACATGTGCCCCTAAGCTATCTCCCCAGCCCCCTGGGATCCCTATAATAAATAAAAGGATGCTGGTCTCAATTTTTTTTTTGTGTGTGTGGGACTGGGGTTCAAACTCATGGCCTTGCACTGGCCAGGCAGGCAATTATGCCACAGAGCTATCTCCCCAGCCCCCATACATAAAAGGATGACATGGGAAATTTCTATAATTATTCCTATAGTAATAGGTTCTGTGATTTTTGTTTTTAGGTCTTTTTTGAGGTAGGGTCTTGCTGTGTAGTTCAGGCTCTCTTTAACTCACTTTGTAGCCTAGGCTGGTCTCAAACTTGCAACGTTCCTCCTGCCTCAGCCTCTCCAGTGCTGGGGAGAGAGGTGTGTACCACCACACTTGGCTGGTTCTTTGATTTTTTTTTTTTTTTTTTTTTTGTGGGACTGTGAATCTTTGATTTTTAAAAAAACAAATTATAACTTGGTGTGGGCAAACCCTAAAGTCACTATCACTTCTGGAAGCAGAATTCTTGATTTGCCTCTGCCAAGATTGATGACAATACAGCCAGAGTCCGGCGCCCTTGAAGAGAATGAATCTTCTCACTGATACAAATGAGGAGGGCATAAACAAATTTACTGAACTCTGCCTAACAACCAGGTTATAGAGGAGAGCCTTAGAGTGCTGGAATGAAAGCATGAGTGACATGCATGAATGTCTTAGTCCATTTTGCATGACTGTAACAAAATACCTGTTTCTGGCTAATTTATAAAGAAAAGATGTCTCTTTAGCTCCCTGCTCATGACAGCCAAGAGCATGGTGCCAACATCTGCTGGGCTCTGGTGATGCCCTTGTGTCAGATGCCATTGTGAGTGTAACACCCCAGCCTCACAGCAACAAATCTAGGCCCACGACAACTGCGTCAATCCCTTCCCAGGGTGGTGCTCCGTGCCCTAGGTACCTTCCTTAGGCTCTATCTTGTAAAAGTTTCGCCACCTCGACACTGCCACTGGGGACTAGGCCTCCAGTGCCTAAGCCTTGGTGGCACACTCCAAGCCCAGCCAAACCATCACAGTGGCTTTAAACCACTGTGACTTCTATGACTTTTAAACCAAGTCTTAAAAGGCGGGAGAAGGTTTCACATCTGTGCTTTGGTCATCTTTTACATTAGTGCCCTTCATTAGTCCCTGGCTGCTGTAACTTCTGTTAACACGGTGTTATGATTTGTGTCTAGGTGTCCCCCCAAAGCCTCATGTAGTCATGAGGTGGCTTCTGGAATTTGTGATTATTGTGCACCTCCCCTGGGACAGGTGATTTGCATTTCAGTGTAAGGAAGGAAGTTAGCTGCTTGAGCTGCTGCTACTCTTCCCTGCTCTCTTGCTCTTAGCGCCATGAAAGGTTGTTTTCTGCCATGTGCCTCTCTGCCTTGGAGCCAGCTGAATATGGACTGAAACCTCCAGTAACTGAGCTAAATAAACCTTTCCATCCCTCATCTTGAGTGTTAGGTGTTTGTCCCAGCAACGAGAGAAGAGTAACTAAGACACACGGTCTCCTTCATTTTCAGCTGACCTACACTTGGCAGTCATGGCATCATTATGAGGAAAGCCCCAGGGACCTTGCTACAGGACAGAAAGGAGACCCAGGAGCTGCCCCAGGCCAGGGGCTGGGCCCTGGAGCTGTCCACTGGCAGGAGAAAGGCCCTGGAAGCAGCAGACCATGGGGGCTGGGCTCCAGCCATGAGGACTGGGAGAAGGCCTTGGCCATGTAAGTCTGTGTTGGTTGTCTATTTTAAGTCAGGGACCCACGTCCTGGGTGGCACAACACCATCTCTGCTCCAGACATGGTCCTGACTGCCGCCAGCAGCACTCCTCTCTGGTCCCATGGTTAGTCTGCTGATGCTCCCGGCCATCAGGGACAAAGAAACCTGCACAGGGTGCATCTGTGAAGGAGGAGCATCTCTCATCAAAGGGAACTTGGGCAGGAGACATGGAGCCCCAGAAACTGCAGACAACCTCCCCAGTCCAGAAAGGAGGTGCTGGTCTGAGGCTGTAGCCCATATTGGGGACATCTTGGTCATTTTTTTTTATTTTTTATTTTTAAACTTTATTTATTTGTTTGTGTTATGGCTGGCTCAGCCTGCCCTGGGATTGGGGCTGGCACTAGGGATTGAACCGCAGTCCCTGCGGGTGCCTAAACTTTCTGAGGCAGGTGCTTTAGACCGCTAAGCCATCTCGCCAGCCCTTGGTCATTTTTTTTAAGTCTTGGATCAAACCTGCTTTGAAGCTAGAGCAAAGAGTGTGAAGTCAGTTTTCTGGCTTTGGGGATATTTTTCCTCCCCAGTGGTCTCACTATGCAGTTCAGGCTCATTTCGTAGCCTGGGATGGTGTCACACTCACAATGCTCCTCCTGCCTCAGCCTCCCAAGTGCTGGGGTTACAGGTGAGTTTTCTGTTTCTTAAAACATCTGAAGGTCCCCAGTGTTCATCGCTGGCCGAGTGGAGGTTCCCAAAAGGCCCCTTCCACGTCTTAACTCCTGAACCCAAGAAGGTGCTGATCCTTCTGCAAAGGAGGTCTTTTCTCACGGAATTAAGGTAGTGACCTTGAGGTGAGCTCATCCTGGATTATCTACTGACAAGTGTCCTTGTAAGAGTCACAGAGCAGAAGGCCATGTATACTGTGAGATGGAGCTTAGAGGCACTTGGCCATCAGCCAGGGCGCGAGGGAACGGGAGGAGGCAGGCAGGAGTCCAGAGCTGCCCCGTGCAGCCCCGCTGGTACCTTGATTTAGACCCCTGGCCTCTAAGACCAAGAGAGGGTAAATTTGTGTTGTTTTCAATTACAACCAGGGTCGTAGTTATCTGTCACTGAACCTTAGGAAATATAATGATCAATGCACACATGGAATCCATGGATGGACTTTTCGGGATGTGTTTAGCATT
The DNA here is from genome assembly GCA_004027915.1 of Capromys pilorides. NCBI lineage: Eukaryota > Metazoa > Chordata > Mammalia > Rodentia > Capromyidae > Capromys > Capromys pilorides. The sequence goes on along the minus strand of PVKN010005859.1, from coordinate 6,964 downwards.
TTTCCATGCCTTTGATATTTTCTGCTCTTAAGAAGGTTGGGAAAGGCTGGGCTTGAGCCAAGCTTCCTTGTTTAAATACTGCCTTAGAGCTGGATGTGGTAGTGCATGCCTGTAATCCCAGCTCTCAGTTCATTCCAGCTTGAGCTGCATGGAGAAACTCGGTCTCAAAAACCCAAATACATATACGCATACATACAGACAGGCAGACAGGCAGACATACTAACTCAGTCTCCTCCTCCAGTTGTGTGCTGGTTTGGTTTTTTTTTTTTTTTTTTTTTTTGGCGAGACCAGGGTTCAAACTCACGACCCTGCACTTGCCAGGCAGGCACTTGTGCCACGCAGCTATCTCCCCAGCCCCGGTTTGGTTCTTGAATACACCCCAATGCCCATGTGTTGACAGGGTAGAACCTTTTTTTAAAGTTTATTTTCTTAAACCTCATGTATTTGTTTGTGTTATGGCCGGCTCAGCCTTCCCTGAGGGGTAGGGGGTGGCGCAGCATGTGGTGCCTGGGATCGAGCCACGGTCCCTGCGGTGAGCCTAAACTTTCTGACACATGCACATTAGACCGCTGAGCCATCTCACCAGCCCTCTTTTTTTTTTAAAAAAAGCTTTATTTATTTATATTATGGCCAGCTCAGCCTGCCCTGGGGATGGGGCTGGCGCAGCATGTGGTGCTGGGGTTCGAACTGTGGTCCCTGTGGTTGCTTAAGCTTGCCTATGTAGGCACTTTAGACCGCTGAACCATCTTGCCAGCCCAACCGGGTAGAACCTTTAAGAAGTGGGCCTAGGAGAAGATCTTCAGATGCTTGGTGCTGTGCCCTCAAGAGGGACTGTGGGACCCTGTCCATCCCTCTGTCTTTCTCTTATTCCCCTGCGTTGAGGGGAATGGATTTTCCCTGCCAAGCCCACCCTCTGTGAGGAGTTGCTGACCACAGGCCCCAAAGCACAGGGCCAGCTGAACATGAGCTGAAATCTTTGAAATGGTGAGACACAGTGAACCTTTTCTTTTACTAAGTTGATTGCCCTGTGTATTTGTTACACTCACAGAGAACTGATTAGCACTCTGTGTGAGTGGAAACAAACTAATTAACCTCTCTGTGCCTCCAGTTCCCCATCTGTAAAATTATTAAATGAGAATTAAATGAGTGAATACATGCAAGTGTTTAGAATCGTGAGCAACACGCATATTAGCTATTATGTATTCTCTCCTGCTCTTCAGTGATTTCCTTTCCTCATCATAATGCTGTTGTTTTGTGGTAATGAGTCCCATTTTGCTCCTGCATAGTTTTTTTCCATTATTACTTGTGATTCATTCTCCTCATTATGCTTTTAAGCCATTAAAATCGGAGACTGTCACTCAGAAGACCATGAACAAACCAACCCTAGAGGGATCTCACTTGGAGAGCCAAGATTAACAATCACCATGTCAAAAGTCAACCATTAGCAGAACAGAAAGACAGAGAACCTGATATTCCTAATAAGCAGCTCAATACCCACAGCTCCGACTGGCTATATTCAGTCCTTGTTTGAAATCCTTGTTTCAAAAGGTATACATAATTTAATTGATTTTCAGAAAAATCCACTGACTTTGGACAGGCTCAGCCATGCTTGGTGCATGGGATGGAGCAGCTGGAGAAGGAAGGATGGGTCAGTGGGTGTGAGGAACCCTCTGGCCAGCTCACTCTGCAGGTTTCAAAGACAGCATCTGTGGGCCAAGGAGAAGGCTCAGCGGCCTAGGTGCCTGCCTAAGTGCCTCCAAGGACCTGGGTTTGATCCTAGTATCACATGCCTATAGTGCCATCACTGGGGATAAGACAGGAGGGTCACTGAGTCTAAGCTGTGCTGCATTGTGAGACCCTGTACCAAATATATAAAGAGAAGATAAAAAAGGCAGCATTTTTTCAGAAAGCAATCTTTCTGTCTTTCTGTTTCTGTCTCTCTCTGTCTCTCTCTGTCTCTCTGTCTCTCTCTCTGTCTCTCTCTCTGTCTCTTTCTTCAAAAGAATTTAAGAGTAGGCCTTCAAGTAAAAATCGCAGGGTTCAGGTTGGAGCATCAGTTTATTCATGATTATTGCTTTCCGGCAAGTTCCCTGAGTGTTTCACTGACTCCTGGACCTGAGCCTCCAGAGTCCCTTCCTCACCTGATGAGCAGGTGGATAGATGGCCCTACCTCGGCCATGTCAGCATTGTTCATCTGGAGACCAGGCTGTCTCCTTTCCCTTTCCTGTCACTGCGTCTCCTTCACAGAAGCAGCATTGGAGGGAAGGCTTCTGCTCCCCAAGCCTATACCTTTACCACATTTGCAAGGTCAACAGTCTACCAAAAAGCCAGGCATGGTGGTACATGCCTATAATGCCGACACTCTGGGAGGCCGAGGCAGGAGCATCACAAGTTCAAACTCAGACTGGGTAACTTAACAATTTAGCAAGACCCTGGGTCAAAAAAAAAAAAAAAAAAAGGCTGGAAGTGAGGCTCAATGTGAAGGTCTTGTGCTCAATCCCCCCCACCCCTCCTCTTTCTCTCTCTCTCTGACTTTCAAGGGAAAATCAGGGTGGCCAGCAGCATTGATTGGGTTTATGCAATATTAGGTTTCCTAAATAAGGGAGTTCTACCTGTGGCCCTCACCTCAGAGATTCATGGGCAATTCTTGAAGCTTGGGTGAATAAAAAGTGCATGAAAACAAGGGGCTTAATTGTTGCACTATGGGGCTGGGGAGATAGCTCAGCGGCTGAAATGCCTGCCTGGCAAGCACAAGGTCCTCAGTTCAATTCCTGGTACCAAAAACAAAAATAAAAAAAATTGTTGCACTATGATATTGTGACATCTGGGCACCCTTGTTCGGTAAACATAGGTGAATTCCTCATTTTATCTTTGACCTTGGGGTAGCCTGACTTCTTTGATGTGACCTTCATTGGCTAAGTTTTCAAGATCCAACAGGGAGGGACTCTATAGTGGCCTCGTATTAGTCCACTCTGTGTTGTGTTCCTAACAACCCAATACCATAGACAGGGTAAGTTAGAAAAGAGATTTTGGTTGATGGTTCTGACCCAAGCTTGGCATTGAAGCACATCTGGCAGTGGCCTTCTAGCTGGCAGAGAATCAAAGTGGCACAGGACATCCCACAGTGAGACAGGAAGTGCTCCCCTGTGTGTCTGGTTGCCATGGCGCCTGGCCCTATGACCCAACCTAACTTTAACGCTCCCAGAAGCCACCTCGATGCCAGCAGATACCCGCTCTTGTCTTCCCAGTAGTCTTAGTACCACGGGCTGGCCACACCTTCTCCGAGGCTGAGCAGTACAGGTAGCACAGGAAAGAGGGAGGAAAACAGAGGAGGAGGGGTGGGGACAGGAAGAGGACAAAATGAAGCAGAATAGGCAGCATGAAGTAAAGCATTCCAACAAATTCTGTGCGGTCATCTTCGCTTTTGGTAGTCTTGTAAGGAGAAAAGAACAAACTCAGGATTACAAAGTACCACTTTCCTAGAGAATATCACTCTAAAAAGAAAGGAGGATTATCATCGAGGGATTAAAAACTCCCTTTTGAACTCTCCTCACTCTTCTTGCCTTTTCCTTGGGCTGAGAGTGACATTACAAGACAAGCCAGTCACCGACTCTTGGAAGGCTGAGGTTGAAACAATTATAAATGTTTCCCCATCTGTCACTTTCTCCTGTCACCGTCCTGAGTTCCAGACAGATCAGAGCAGAGGGACTCCATGAGGAGCCTGGACCACAGTACTCCAAAGAAACCCAAGGGGATGGCTTTACCCAAAACAGCACCCTGGAGCTGGGAGACTGTTACCTGGCTCAGAGCTTGGGCCCTTAATTTGCATGTAACAAGATCCCAGGGGATTCATTTTGGGGTGGGGTGGAGGCTCAGGAAGATGAAGGGGCAAGAGCCACCTAGTGGCTTGGGGACTGTTTGAAATGACCTTCACACACCTTGGAGGGAGAGGAATCAATGCCGGGCTTTGAGCCCAGATGGAAAGGGAACTGACGCTGGGTTGATGCAGTGCTGAGGTGCGTAAGGCGCACAGACGCCAGGCTGTGTCAGCCAAAGGACCCGACAGGACATCAGTTAAGAGAAACACTGAACATTCACCCCTTTGTTGGGAGCCAGCAGGCAGGGGGAGCGCAGCAGCAGGAAGGTGAGAAGAGACGGTTCTGTCCTGGCAACAGGAATTGCCTGGGAAGACAGATTTGCACGTAATGCGCTGTCATCTTGAAACCAGCCAGAACTGGGGTTGAGAGGTTTTTTTTTTGTTTGTTTGTTTGTTTTGTCTTTTTGAGACAGGGTCTCGCTATGCAGTTCAAGCTGGCCTTGAGCTCACTTTTGTAGCCCAGGCTGGTCTCGAACTCGCACTGATCCTCCTGCCTCAGCCTCCCAAGTGCTGGGATTACAGGCGTGAGCCACCACGCCCTCATGACCTTGCACTTGCCAGGCAGGCACTTGTGCCACAGAGCTATCTCCCCAGGCCCCACCCCCCCCTTGAGTGTTTTATGCACGATGCACTCACCCAGGTTGGTCCCTCGTGCCAGCCCCATTTGCACTTAAATAATAGACCCTTAAATCTAACTTTCTCTGCAGGGTGATCTTTTATTGACACCACATGTTCTCCTGCTGAGCAGTCTGGGCTGAGGCTGCCTGGAGCATCCGGGGAGCTGGCAAGTCTTTGGGTGCCCAGGAGAACGCTAGCGGGGAGGGCGACGCCCAGCATGGAGCACTGATACTCACAATTTAAAAGAGACATTTTCAGTTCACAGTCAGCTGACTTCTAGGCAGGAAGGTGCAATGGAAGGGTCTGGCGCAGGACAGCTGCTCACATCCGGGCTGCAGGAAGCAGAGGTGAAGGGAGGAGCCAGAGACAGAGAGGAACCTCTCTAGCCCCGCCCCCAGCGACCTATCTCTAACCAGGCCCTACTCCCTAAAGTGCACTCAGCTGCAAACTCTTTGGCGGATGAATAAAGAGAGTCCAGTGGCCCATGCATGAGCCAATCACTGTACCCCAAACCCCGCCTCTCAATACCTGAGGCTTGCGAGAGACATTACAGAGGTAAACTGTAACATCCTGCAATTCTTTTCTACAGCTGGAGAAATGAAAGCATAGTGAGTCTGTGTGACTCCGGCCACCCATAGCTAACAAGGACAGTGTTGTGGATTGAGTTCTGTCCCTCGCCCCAAAAGATATGTTGAAGTCCTCACCCCCAATCCTTTAGCATAGAACCTTACTTGGAAAGAGAGTCATTGTCTACCTAAAGTGTTAAAATGAGATCACACAGGACATTAGACCCTTGGTCATTATGAGAAAGAAAAAATGCTGAGTTGGTGGCACACACCTGTCATCCCAGCACTTGGGAGGCTGAGTCAGGAGAATTGCTGGGAGTCCGAGACCAGCCTGAACTGCATAGTGAGACCCTGACTTTAAAAACACAAAAAAAGAGAAAAGATCCAGCAGGAGACGTCCAGGAAACAACCGAGGCAGAGCCAGGCAGCTGTGGGCCAAGGAATGTCAAGATTGCTAGCAGATCCCTGAAGCTGAAAGAGTCCAGGAGGGATTCTTTTCTATATGGATCAGAGGAAGCAGGTCCCTGTCAACATCCTGATTTTGGACTTTCATCTTTCAGAAGTATAGAGCAGTACATTTCTGATGTTTTGTGCTGGAAAATGAATATGGTTCAGATTCAGGCTTTGGCCCATGAAGCCCCAGCCGTCTATGTTCCCTGCAGACTGATATAGACAGAGCCATTTGGGAGGCTGGGATGGACAATGTCCACGCTTGCAGGTGTGGCCAAGCCCTCCCATGCATGTGCTTGGATGGTGGTCCACGATCTGGGAGAAGAGGGAGGCTGCTAGGAGGGCATCCACTAGCAAGCTGGCATGAAAAGCAGAAGCCCAAACTCCTGCCTCAAAGGGTCTTCAATCCTCATGATCGCATAATAGCATTTCTATTTTTTTAATCATTTATTTATGTATTTGGTACAAGGTCTTGCTATGCCACTCTGACTCATAGTGATCCTACTGTCTCAGCCTCCCCAGCACCGGGATTACAGGTGTGCACCACCACACCCAGTTTTGGTGGCCAGCTCAGTATGCAGTGTGGGGGAACTGAACCCTGGTGCTTGCCAGGCAGGCACTTAGACTGCCGAGCTATCTCCCCAGCCCTAGCAGTTGCTGTTTTTTGTTTTCTTTTTTTGCGGGACCAGAGTTCGAACTCACGACCTTGCACTTGCCAGCCAGGCATTTGTGCCACAGAGCTATCTCCCCAGCCCCTGTTTTTTTGTTTTTAATGGCCGGCTCAGCCTGTCCTGGGGGTGGGACTGGCACAGCATGTGGTTCCAGGGATCGAACCATGGTTCCTGAGGTTGCCTAAGCTTGCCTAAACAGGTGCTTTAGACCACTGAGCAATCTCGCAGGCCTGCAGTTGCTGTTTGTAAGGTGTGAATAGATCATCTGGGTCAGGCACACAATGTAATCCCAGCACTCTGGAAGCTGAGGCAGAAGGATCCATATGAATTTAAGGTTTATGCTGGGATACATAAGTGAGTTCAAATTCAGTCTGAACTACAGTGAGAACCGAGAGAGAGAGAGAGAGAGAGAGAGAGAGAGAGAGAGAGAGGGAGAGAGACCAAACCAAAAAAAAAAAAATCACTTGGAATCTTGTTCAATGCACATTAGGAGCCCTGAACTTCTACATCCTTGGGAAAGGGATTCCTGTTGGAGAGATATACTGAGGGTGGGTTCTGGGGAGAAACTTGTGAGAGGGACGATGAGATTTTAGAAGTCCAACTTCAGCTTGACCTCATGAAAAGCACTGGAGCAGAAATCACTCTGAGGAGGTAGTTCCCCAGTAAGCAAGGGGCTACACTGTGTTCTTCCTTTTTGCCCAGTCATGGCCTGCAGGCGGCTGCAACCTCCTAGGCTTCTCCTCAACACATAGGTTCAGGTTGAAGCCCGCCCAGGTGTGAAC
>PVKN010005857.1:0-29797 GCA_004027915.1 Capromys pilorides | reverse complement strand
TACTGGGGATTGAACTCAGGACCTTGTGCTTGCCAGGCTGGTGCTTATGCTGCTGAGCTGTACCCCCAGCCCCTTGTCATTGCTTTCTTATCCTCAAGTCTGCCAGGCCCAGCAGGTCCTGCTCACACAGCCAGAGGTCTCTGCAGCTCCCCAAGAGATTTGTATGCTATCCCTTCAAATGTGTCAAAATGTTGTAATGTGCAGCTTCTTGTCTACTAGACCAATGGGAAATATAATCGTGCATCTCCTCTTACTCTTGGATACACAGAGACATTTCCCTTTGCTCTTCTTGTGTTGTTGGAGTGTGGCTGCAAACCCTTAATAGATGACTTGAATTGTGAGCTGTGGACCAGGATTTGCATGTGTGGTCTCATTAATTTACTTCTTCCGCCTGATAATCAATATTCTATTTAAAATTGCATTGAATGGGCTAATTTTCAGGAAGAAAATAAATCAGATGTCCTAATCTCTCACATTACTAATAGCTCCCAAGTGCTTAGTTGGTTTTTTAACCTCTTTTCTCAGACTATCCAGGGAAATACTCTGAAGAGGAGAGCAAGAGCTCTGGAGACCTCGGGGAGGACCCACAGGAGGCTCGCGCTCCCACCATTGCTCAGCTGCTGCAGGAGAAAACCCTCTATTCCTTCTCAGAGTGGCCAAAGGTATCTCCCTCAGCTTGCACTCTCCGCCTCAAGCACTTTCAGCCCCAATGATTTCAAGCCTTATAAAGTGTTTCAATGAAACAAACTCAAGAATGTGTGATACATTTAAAGGGTATTGCTTATGTAGCATTTAGCATTGAAGATGTGTGCACTTGACCAATTAAACCGTAAACATGTATGTGTCAAATTGTCCTATTCCCAGCACTATTCATTTAATCTTCATCATCCAGACTAGAAATTTACTTTTAAGGCTTGAAAGGTGGTATGTTTGAGTGCTCTTTTTTTTCCCTTTAAGCTTAGTATACATTGTTTTTATTTTGTAATCATTAATTTTAGAAGTGTACGTTTGCAGCACATAGCAACTGCATTTACTGGGGAGTGCATGTAATGCATCCTGATTCTTTCCTTCTCCCCTGCCCCCTTTCCCCTGCTCTATCTCTTGGCCCTTGCCCATTCAACCACTTTTTTCTGACCACCTCCAAGTCAGAAAACTTTACCCTTCACCTCAAGAACTTTGTGAATTTGGAGAATTCAGAGCTTGTTACTCAAAGCTGGGTATCCTTCTCCCCAGGATCGCGTGATAATTAATCGCCTAGATAGCATCTGCCATGTGGTGTTAAAGGGGAAGTGGCCATCCAGCCAGCAGTATGAACACTCAGGCACACTGTCTGCCCCAGTCTTAGCCAACAGTGCTGGCTCTCGGAACAGTCTGTCAGAGCCAGAAGCGGCAGAACACAGCTTCAGCAGTGGTGCAGCATTGGCAGCTCAGGTCCAAAAGGTAAGGCCATGAGGGTGCTGGGAACCACAGAACAACAAATTGTGGCCATGCTCCATTTTGTAGATGAGTTCTTTCAGTGGGTACCTGCTGAATGGATAGTGGGCTTTGGGAGGTTTGGGTTTTTGTGTTCTGTTTTTGTCAGGCCACTATTATAATTGAAGAATTTGGACCTTACCCTATAGGCGGTGGAGAGCTATTTAAAAAGTTTAGGACCAGAGCACAAGGTAAAAAAGCAAAATTTTGCAGCTCAGCTGAAGTCTAGGTTGGCAGAGTAGGTCATAGGAGGAGAAAAGGATTCCTCAGCTGGAAGCCAAGTAGGGAACTGATGCAGAGAGAAAGCTTGAAACTAAGAGGCAGAGTGAAGAAGAAGAAAGGGATAAGCTTGATGATTAGTAAATATGTAAGGAGAGAAGGAGTGGTGGATGTATTCAACCCGTGGATGACTCAGAGAACAATAGCAGCTGGTAGGAATTTGGAAATATAAGCAAGATTGAGTATTTCTGCTTGAACATGATGAATTTTTTTAAGTTACTAGTACAGTGGTTCTCTTGGCTGCTTTCAAAATCAGCAGGGACCTTAAAAAAACTAATGGTTTTAAGTTAATTGGTCTAAGATATGGCCTGGGTATTATTTGGAGGGGCGGGGGGTTTGGATTTTTTTTTTTAGCTGCCCAAATGCTTCATACTTACAGTTGAGGCTAAGAATCTGAGTTACAGTCTTACAGCTGCAGGGATAGTCCAGTCTTTGACTAGCAACTTTGTCAGCATCTGGGAACCTATTAAACATACAAACTCATAGGTGCTGCAGGCTCACCAAAGTAGAATCTGCATTTAACAAGCCACCCAGATGATGCAGTGCTCACATTTAAGGAGACTTGAGTTCGTAGAACTTCTAAGATAAGTGGGGAACTCAAACCTGGAGAAAGAGCTGCTTTAGCCACAGAAGTGGCATTCAAACATCTTTTGCCATGTGTGTGTTCACAGGAGAGCTTCTTAGCTCCAGTATTCACAAAAGATGAACAAAAGCACCGACGTCCCTGTGAGTTTGAGGTGGAGAGGGATGCCAAGGCCCGGAGCCTAGAGCAGTTCTCTGCCACCCACAGGCACCCTCCCCTCGTCCTCAATGGCTGGCATGGGGAGTCAGCTATAGACCTCTCCTGCTCATCAGAGGGACCCCCAGGAGCCACAGCCCCTTTCCCAGTGAGTGCCAACACCCCTAAGATGGGGGCTGTCGGTTCACTTCAAGGAGCCCTTGGCATGGATTTGTCTGGGATCCTGCAAGCTGGTCTGATCCACCCAGTGACGGGACAGATTGTTAACGGAAGCCTCCGAAGAGATGATGCTGCCATGAGGAGACGGAGGGGGAGGCGGAAACATGCTGAAGGAGGGATGGATCTCATCTTTTTGAAGGAGCAAACACTTCAGGCAGGAATCTTGGTAGGTTTATAAGGCTACTACATACAAATGTTGACCTTTTTACGTAGAAAAATAAACCCTTCCCCCTCAGACACTTAAGTGTTTTGGTTTGTGAATCTTTTGTCTGTATTTTGGTTGGCCCATTTGTGGTTCTTGTTATGAGATATTTGCCCTCTACCTTTAGTAGAAATAGACACTAATAATTATTGACCTTTAATGTGCATGCAACCTGGAGAATGAACCCCGAGGTCATGTCATTTCAAATAAAAGCAACCCTAAGCCCCCAGGGTCTCAGAAGGGCCACTGGCAGTTGAGCAAGAGAAGCAAGAGGTCAAGGCTGAGTTTCTGGTTCTCCAGCATAATGAGGCTGTCCAGGAGCCAAGGTACAGAAGGAACAGGAGTCAGGACCAACTAATGTAGCTCCCCACTTCTCCTATCTGGTACTGTGTGACAGCAGCCAAGCCACTAGACAACACATTGCTCTTTGTAAAGTGGGGAGCAGCAGCTACTGCAGAGGCTTGCTGTGAGAACTCCCTGGGACCACACTGAGACAGTATACTCCACACTCAGACATTAGATGTAGTCGCACATGCCTATAATCCCAGCCATCTGGCAAGCTGAGGCAAGAGGATTGCAAGAGGCAAAATTAAAAATAAAATAGGGCTAAAGATGTAGTTTAGTGCTTAGTTCCTGGGTTCACAGCCTCATATATGTGTACATACATGCATACTCGGGATCGTGTGAACAGTTGAGGCCAGAAACTGCCTTACCAAGAGAAGCTCTCTTCATAATGTGCTTAATGCTTATTAAATTGTGAGTTTCTCCATTTATTGGATTTTGAGCCCCAAAGTAGGACTTACACATCATGTTTTAAAAGAAATAGTGATGGCCATTATTCATGGGGTGCCTACAGTGTGGCAAGCATTGTTTAGGGTTTTTCACGATCATCCTATTTGATCTATACAACAACCTTTTAAGAATAGGTTAAATTGAAACTTAAAATTATTGAATAATTTGCTCACAATTATCCAGCTAAGTGACCAAGCAGGAAACCCAAACCAAGGACCTTGTTCACTAGATGCTAAGAGTATCACTGCTTAAGTTATGTTATTTGGTGTACATCTTCCTCTTAGACTTTCTATATAATTTAGGAGGTTGAAATGTCAAGCGCTTTCCCTGGCTAGTCCTTCAAGCGTTTGTTTTTTTGTTTTTTTCTTTTTTTCAAGACAGGGTCTCACTATGCAATTCACACTAGCCTTGAGCTCATTTTGTAGCCCAGGCTAGTCTGGAACTTGCAATGATCCTCCTGCCTGAGCCTCCCAAGTGCTGGGATTATAGGCGTGTACCACTGTGCTCCAAACTAATTTAAGACATTACTTTTTTTTTTTTTTTTTAAGACGTTACATTTTTTTTAAAAGCAGAAAGCCATGATTTCTTTTTGATGCTCGTAGAGTTACAGTGGAATGACAGCTTAAAATTTCCTTCCTTGGTTTCAGTGCTTCTTGACAAATTTCTGCCAGCTTGAACCACCAGAGGCACTAGCATGACTGTCCTATCAGATGGCTTGTACCACCAGTGGTTCAGAGTTGCCCAGCAGCAAGACATACAATTTGTGGCCCTGTTGTGAATGGGTAAAATGTGTTAATGCAGACATTAATATTGTATTTTGTAAGTAGGCCCCACTATAGCCATTGGTAATCGAGAGATAAATAAGACAGGTATTCAAACTAGAGAGGGGGAATGAGTAACCCAATCATCATGATTGGAGTGCCATGGGGACAGGACCTGGAGCAGCCATTGTAGCCTAGGACAGTCAGTGTTGATAGCAGGAGTAGACTAAGTTGGAGCAATCATGATGGAATTAGTGTAGCACATAGATGGGGGAGAAGGGCTCTCCAGCGAAGGAGCCTCCAACGTTGCAAGAGCGATGGCCGCCTGGGATTGTGTATGCATCTGATTCAAGCCCTCCACCAGCTGTGTTGGAGTAGAAATCGGTGGAAGCCAAGAAGGTGGTATATACCTGTAACCCCAGTGGAAAAGTTTAAAAACGCCTTACATATTTAATTTTTAGGAACTAGTCTTCCTTCTGTTTTAACTAACTACACATATTCACTAGATTCCCATTTCTCCTTTGTCCAGGAAGTCCATGAAGACCCAGCACAGGCCACCTTGAGCACGACACGCCCCGAAGCCCCAGGACCTGCTACCTTGGCCCCCGAGCCAGCAGCGGCAGCCAACGGCCAGGCCGAGAAAGCCATTCCAAGCAAGAGCCTGCTGGACTGGCTGCGGCAGCAGGCTGACTACTCCTTAGACGTTCCTGGCTTTGGGGCAGTAAGTGTTTGTTGGTGCTGCCTAAGACTGCTGTTAAATTCTACCTAACTTGGGGCCATTTATGATCAGCACGTACTGGGGGAAACAGAAGGTGGAAGCTACTTCAGAGGCATCTATGTTGAGAATGTCATTTTATAGTTGATTTTGTTTTGCATTGTTTTTGTTTCTTAAAGTTTAAATTTTGTTAAATTCTCTAGTAGCAGAAGTTACAGCCCACATCAGAATACTGTGCCAAGAAGTATTCATGCACAATTTTAAAAGGGTTTTTAAAAGTGCCAAAATTTGGCCCATTTTCCTCTAAAATGACCATAATTTGTCATAAATTCACTGAGAAGTCTTTAGGGTACATAAGCTCTACCACCATGTGATGAAAATGTTGCAAGTTAATTAACATATTACTCCAGGGGATGGGGTCTCTACTCTTAGTTACAGTTACAGCTTTGGGGCTTTGCCTTCAAGTCATCTTGCTGCCTTTGCTCTAAGACCTTCCAGTTAGGAATCTTTGGGAGACTCCAAAGTTATATTTTTGTGTAGTTTTCTTTTCTCACTTGCTCATCTACTTTATGACCATCTTTATCCAGGGCACATGTGATAGTAAGATGCATAGGTAAAGAGTACACTGGAAATAAGAGGATAAACTCATGGGTGCATAACTCTAAATGATATACAAAACCAGCTGAGTGGGTAGCAGTGGAGAGGAATACTTGAGGTTGAGGGTTCAGCAATGCCCTGGGAAGCTGCTGAGTAAGTGGGGTGCTCTAATCTTGAGGGTCCAGGGCCCACACAGCCTGTTTCCCAGCTTCCTGCAAGAATGCCGGTGCTCCAAGAGGAGGAAGCCTCGCTGAAGGCTGGCGGTAGGCTCCTATGCAGAGCACCACCAATGAGAAAATAGCAAAACCGGCTAAAAGCCACTTCTCTTCTCAGAAGACTATCACAGAATGTTTTGTAATATGGTCTCCATTTGCCTCCTAGAATTTTTCAGACAGACCAAGGCAGAGGAGGCCACGCTGTAAAGAACCTGGAAAATTAGACATCAGCTCTCTGAGTGGAGAAGAGAGGGTTCCTGCTGTCCCCAAGGAGCCAGGACTGAGGGTAGGAAGGTCATGGGTGTGGGACCAGGGGAGCATCCTCTGAGCTATATGTGGCATCCCTAAGAAAAGCCCCAGTTGGGAAGAAGGTAGCGGGTGACATTTTGCAGAGGACAAGAGGCCAGCACAGGAAGTTGGTAAACAGTGATAAGCGGTGCCCAGCGAAATTTTGAGCATGAATGTGACTTTCTGGGATCATTTGTTTCTGACCTTTATCTCCCGAACAATTCCCAATGCCTGCTTCTTGCCCCCCGCCCCCCATTTTTAGGATGATAAGAGAAAAAGAAAGTGGCCAGCGTTTAACAAATTTCGTTATTGGAAATTTTCATTTCTTGTCCAAGTGCTTTTGACTACCATTTCTGATGTTTCTTCCTAGTGTATCCTCCTAGCAATGAAAAACAGCTGACTGCAAGCACTACCCTTTTCCTATTATAGCATCATGAGACTGGAAGGGACTTCAAAGACATCTGCAGAATACTTGGAGTATAACGAATCTAAGTTAATTATAGTTTACAGATGAGGATGAATTTGGACTAAAATAAATATCACCTCTAGAGGGCAGCAATAGCATTTTATTTGCAAATATGTTGAGCCTGGACAGATTGCACAACAGTGAGCTTGTAACCTCCTCAGAGTGTATCCTGTCCAAATCGGAGCTTCTGAAAATCCCAGTGGGGACGTTTGCTCTTCCCAGTCTTCTCCATAAACTGCTCTCTGAACACCGTCTCTTCAGTGCTGTACCAGCTGCAGCTTCTCTGACTACAAGTTTTTTCTTAGTGGGCTTGCCGGCGTATGATTTCTTACTTTAGCTGTGAAAGACCACCCACCCTAGTCATTTCCTCTTTCTATAGAAGTTATTTCATGTTCCTGAAGAATTTGCCGCTGAAAGCCTGTCCTTTGTTCTTTCTTTATTGTCACAAAATGTCTTTAACCAGGCCTTTTCTGGACCTGTTTGTGCTGTGTACACTGATCCAGCTTCTGTTTTTACCTTGTCTTTCAACTTTGCTCTGTGTTTCAGTACATAACAGATGTCTCCACAGAGTCATCAAGTGGAGACCTCCAGCTCCTCACTTCACCGGAGCCCCTGAGCTCTTGGTTTATAGACCAGTCAGGTAGCTCTGTGGTTTTCCATTGACTTTCTTCTCTCCTTGCCTAACAATTTCTGTCATTTTCCATGAAAGTTAGTGTTTATCTCTACTCTGCAAACTGACCCTTTTCAGAAGACCCATTTCTAAACTGTTCTTGCAAGCCAGTTTCCTTCTTTGTTAAGTGAATGCATTCCCTGCTCCAAAGGCCCTTCTGTCTGCAAGAAAGCGAGAATTGGAACACTTGTCCACAAAGCCCTCAGGAACACCAGCCTTCCCAGCAGGGACAGACAGGGCCACATCCTCTTTGGCTTCAGGTGGGCTGCGTGTGTCCCACAGCCCTCTAGAATGTTCTGCATCCATTCTTTTCATAGAAACTTCATCAAATCGGGGTGCTATAACAAATGATTTAGAAACAGCAGAGATTTTTTTCTCACAGGTCTAAAGGTTGGAAAGGCCAAGATTGAGATTTGGCCTCTGGTGAAAGCTTGACAGATGGCCATCTTCTTGCTGTGTCCTAACATGAGCAAAGGGACAGACAAAACTTGAGGGTCTTTTATAAGGTCACTAAGCTTATTCATGATCTAATCAGCCCCCAAAGTGCTCATCTCTTTATACCTTTGTAGGTGGGATTTCATCATATGAATTTGGGGGATGCCAGTATTTAGTCCAAAGCAGGATCCCTGCCCTTTCTGGGAACAGATTAAAACCTCCTAAGGACTCTCTTCCTCCTGTCTTGAGGTCACATAGCCCTTCTGCTATGTGTGTTTTAGTTTGGGTAGGAGAGGTCCACAAATCTGACAAAACGCAAGCTATACACAGGATACTGAGCCTGATATGTAATCTTGCTACGTAGTGGTTCCTCATTGACTGTAGGTATGCACACATATGTAATAATTGTATGTGTAAATTATAGGTATATAGATGTTATAAGTAATATAATTTTTTGCTGAGCCATATGACAGCAAGTAGATAAGATACGTTGCTCCTGAACACTTCAGTATGCATCTCCTAAGAAAATTTTCCTATGTAACTACTTCCATGCATGTGTGTGTGATTATTAAGCTCTGGTGTCTAATCCGCATTCAGATTTCACTAGTTGTTTAAAAGGTGTCTTTGAGAGCTTGCTTCCTTTCTTTTCTGGTCTGGTTTGGGGAATTTCAAGTGAGGATCTACACATTTCATTTGGTTTCTGGGTGTCTTTTTCACCGGGTGGATATTTGTTGGATGAGCCTATTAAGTTTCCTGAGAAAATAAGGAAGCTTTAATTGCCACCTTTCTTTAACCTCTGCCCAAGAGTTTTAGAGTTGGAGTCAAGGCGTGGTATATTGGTGAGGATTCTTGGGTAGGAATACTCCCCTGCAGTCATCTAGAGAAGCAACCTTGCCCTGGTGTTGCTTGAGTGTAAGAGCTCTCCTTTTCCTGGCTTTCTCTGTTCCCTCCCAGGGTATAATTACTAAGAGGGAGAGCAGCCGAAGCCCAATCTGGACACTGTGTGTGGTCGCTGAGCTGCGGGAGGGGCACCTTCCTGGAGTGGGCAGCAGCTGGGTGGCTGGAGCAACTCTCCCTCCACAGGAAGTGGTAAATGCTGACTTCCTCTGTTAGCATGCCTCCTGCTAGGATGGAGATGAAGAGCTCCTCTCCACGCCCCCCCCCCCTGCCTTTTTGCTGTTGCTCTCTAGACCTGAAAAGAACAACCTGTACATTCTTTTAGTGCTCTCATTTTTATAACTATGGTTCCTATGGAGGGCAGGGAATGGGTGTTTGAGGGCATCCTGATACCTGAGTAGTGTTCTATAGTAAGCAGACAGGGCCATTGAGGGCAGAGGTCATGTGGGACATAGGCTAGTTTTACATCAGTTACCTAGTCTTAGATGCCCTGATGAGAAGTTCAATTTGTGGCAGATTGTTTGAAAATAAGATGGAGGTATTATTTATCAGAGCACTGGGCTTGATTCCTTCCTAACAGAAAGACTTCTGATATCAAACATGCACATTCTTTTATAACTCTGTGAGGAATGTGCATGTGTATTTAAAGAAGACATTACCCAGGACCATGCCCTAGATAGATCTTGACTGTGGGTGGCAAAAGGTCTTAGAGAAGCCCTGCAGGCAAGGGGAGAGTTGTGTTTACCTGTCCAGGCCATAAGCCAAGGTTGTGAGCCAAAAAGGTTGCACAGGAGAGGCAGAATGGCTGGCTCAGAAGAAGGTGATTTGCATTGATGAACTTAAGACAAACTGGTAAAAAAAGAATTGTCTTAGTTTGATCTTGGGCTGGGAGTATAGCTCAGTGGCATAAGTGCCTGCCTGGCTAGCACAAGATCCTAAGTTCGATCCCCAGTACCAGAAAAAAAAAAAAAGACCCTATTTCAGTTTGGTCTTATCTGTTAGATCTTTTTCTGTTTAGGAACAAGAATTAGCCAAGGTTGTCTCTCTAGTGACTGGCCACAGAGCCAGGACATGTACTTGACTAGCACACTCAAGAACAAAGCAGCTTTGCAACTAGTAAGTAGCTGGTCATGTTGGGAAAAAGAGGAACATGGTGTAGAAACAGCCCTGGGCTGTGCCTGCTCTGTCTCTAACCAGGGAAATCCTTGTCCCTCTGTTAGCAAAAGGGAAGGGACCCAAACATGACTGTTAGAGAGCTTCCTTCCAGATCTGTGATAATAAGCTAAGGCTTTTAAGAAGCATTTTCTCCTCAGAGTTATCATCATAAAGCTTTTTTGTCCAGAATGGGCTAGTTTTTTCTTGAATACTTTTGGGTAGTTGAAGGACAAATGAAAAATAACTATGTCTGAAGACTCAAATACTCAAATGCAGATATCTTACACTTCTGTGAACCTGTGAGCCCTTGGTGAAGTGCCTGTGGTGATAGTAGTGACTCAGGATTGTGACCATTAGTTGAGATCGTGGAATGAAACCCCTGATCTCAACCAATGCCTGGCACCGGGTAGGCACTTCTTTAGCGGCAGGTGATTTTCCTGCTACTCTTCATCAGCCACCACCCCTCCCTGAGCACGGAGCTGTGCCAGGTTCCCTGCTGCTGACCACTCGCCAGGGAAGCCGACACCGCCCAGCAGCTTCCCTCCCTAGAGCCCCTGCGCCTGCCCCAGAGCGCCCTGAGAGCCGGGATCCAGCGTTGCCAGCTGTCGTGGTTACTGCCCCGTAAGCACAGCTTGGTTGAGTTTTCTACAAATTTTGTTCCTTTTTGCATTTTGGGAGAAGAGAATGAAACAAATGGAAAATGTCAGACATGTGAATCAGTTTATAAATCAGTCCATGGGAAAATGTTGAATAGACTTTTGGTTCAGGCTCAGTCCCGAGTTCCAGCCCTTAGCTTTCCTGATTTCTCTCTATATTCTCTAGGACTCCAGGTCCTAGTAACAGATTTGTTTGTTTTGTTTTGTTTGGGGTTTTTTTTTTTTTTTTTTTTTTTTTTTTTTTTTTTTTTTTTGGTTGGTTGTTTGTTGTTGTGTTTTGGTCCTGGTATCTCTTAGTGAGTCCCACACCCTCTTTATTCCCTCCAAGTGTGTGTTCCATTGAGAAGGGCAGACCTATCAAGACCACTCTGAACTTCCTAGCTTCATCATTGCCCGAATCAAGGAAAGTAACGCCAGCTTTATACTGTGCTGTAGGAAGGGGACAGCTGGCCAAGAAGGGTCACTCACTTCAGTGTGCCTGGGAAAGGGCTGCAAGAGGGAAGCGCTTTTTATCTTCCTTTCTTATACAAGAAGACTGTCTTCTCAACAACATAAGTCACCTTGTGTGTAGGTGGAGGGGAGTTACTGGTGATTAAGTCCAGGGCTTTATGCTGAGCTGTATACCTCTAGCCCTGTTTATTCATTTTTTATCTTGAAACAGTCTCACTGAGTTGCTCAGGCTGGGCTTGAACTTGGGATCCTCCTGCCCTAGCCTCTGTAGGCATGTGCCATTGTACCCAGTTTTAAGTCACATTTTTTTTTTTTTTACTCCTATGGGCATGTATTACTTGATAAATTAAGAGCAATGAGAGATGAAGGGCAATAGAGAGAAAGGGGTATACGTAGTTATCCAGAGAGGAACACAAGGCTTATGGGCACTAAGTCCTTTCAGGAGGAAACCATTTTCCTCTTGAAATGGAGGTGCCCACATCCTCTGGGAATGTGATGATGTGAATCCCAAATTCAGGGACTGATCTATCACAATTGCAATAGTTGGTTTAATTCCCTCTCTGCCTCAGACCTGGTTTTCCAGGCAGCTGGTTCCCAGCTGCAGCCTTCCTGCCCTAAGATCCTGAGCCACCTTCCCAGTGCTGAGAGGGTGCAGGGCCACAGCTGGGCTTCCCTTGCCACCATGCCGTTGCCTGCTGCCTGCTCCCTGCCACTGTGAGGGCCCTGTAATCTCTGGGATTCTGTGTAGCATGATTCTCCTGATGTGGGATGGCAAGGGCCCAACTGTGTAATGCTAGTAAGACCGTGAGCCCTGTGAGCAGACATGCTAACCGTGAAGCTTTTTGCTAATGAATAAAGAGAAGAAAAACACGTGGGGAGTTCCAAATAAGCACTGCTTCCTGTAAGTCAGGTGATGTGTGAGATGCTTGACTTTCATCGACTTTAAGATAGATATTGTTATCGTTTTTCTCCAAAACTGACAAGTTACCTGACTCTCCTGAGCCCCACAGCAAGAGTGCTACAGAGCCAGGATTTAAAGCCTAGGGTGCATCTGGCTCCAAAACCCTGTCTTGCGTTCTGTGCTCTGTTGCTTCGATGCGAACCTTACTGTGTCGTGATGAACGTGAATGTTGCCTCCTGCTGAAGGGGTCACAGCCTTGCATCTCAACAAGACCCCGTGCATCTTCAGTGCTGGTCTCCACTCCTGGCTCTCTGCTAGCTTCTCACACAGTGGACCCTGCTCCTGCCAGTGACAGTGTTGGAAGCACTGCTGGGTGGTGATGGGCACCCTGGTTGTTCCCAAGCCACCAAGTGTTCTTGGCCTGCGTGAGCCCTTCACGGAGCTGGGGACAGTGCAGAGCCCCAGTCATCACCCCAAGCTGACCCCTGCCATCCAGTAACTTTCAGCATCTTGTTTCTTTGTCCTTTTCAGGGGTTTCTCCCAGAAAACAAGTTCAATCACACCCTGGCTGAGCCTGTACTTCGGGATGCAGGCCCCCGCAGGAGGGGGAGGCGGCCTCGGAGTGAACTCCTGAAAGCTCCAGCCCTTGTGGCAGACTCTCCCTCTGGAATGGGGCCTCTGTTCATGAATGGGTTGATTGCAGGAATGGACCTGGTGGGGTTGCAGAACATGAGAAATATGCCAGGCATCCCTCTCACTGGGCTGGTGGGCTTCCCAGCTGGCTTTGCGACCATGCCTACTGGTGAAGAGGTGAAAAGCACCCTGAGCATGCTCCCCATGGTTCTACCTGGCATGGCCACAGTTCCCCAGATGTTTGGAGTTGGGGGTCTCCTCAGCACGCCTATGGCGACCACCTGCACGTCCACTGCTCCAGCACCTCTCTCAAGCACAACAAAAAATGGTGCAGCCACCACTGAAAAGACTGCAGAGGACAAACCCGGCAGCCATGATGTGAAAGCAGATACGTTAGCTGAAGACAAGCCCGGTCCTAGTCCATTTTCTGATCAATCTGAACCTGCAATAACTGCTAGTAGCCCTGTGGCTTTTAACCCGTTTCTCATCCCTGGAATGTCTCCTGGACTCATTTACCCATCCATGTTTCTCTCCCCTGGTATGGGCATGGCTCTGCCAGCCATGCAGCAGGCCAGACACTCTGAGGTAGTTGGGCTGGAGAGCCAGAGGCGGAAGAAGAAGAAAACAAAGGGGGACACCCCAAGCCCCAACCCAGAGCCTGCTCCCAGGTGCAAGAGGGAGCCAGGCACTGATCAGAACTGCACCGAACCTAGTCCCTCTCTACCCCCAGAGAAAGAACATGTGGCACAGGCTGGAGAAGGGGGACTCAAGGTCTCCAACAGTGACACCAATTAGAACTTTTCATTTAAGAAATTATTGTGACTTGTTTCTTATCCCATAAAGGTTTGTTACTTCCCTCACTTCACCATCATAAGAACCTGTGTTTCCATAAGTAATATGACCTACCTACTTTCCTGTCTCAGAACTATGGTAACCGATGTTAATAGTTGCAGGGTCTTGCCACTTCGTTAGGTAAGTGTCGTCTACCTAGTCTAGGAGGCACAGAATTTTCATTCAGTTTTCCAGTTGTTCATTCCAGCAATCGTAGTTAATACAGTACTTGGTGACACATCCTACCCCCTTCTTTTCCAAGTTTCCCAGCTATCTGAGGATAATGACAAAAAAAAAAGAAGAAAGAAACTGTCTGGGGGATTTACTATGGAAGGGCTGAAGAACAGATACAAAGAGTAGCTCTTTCTCATGAGCTAGGTTGAATAGGGAAAATGTAGCAAGAAAACCAAAAAGCACAGAAAAAAGAAAGTGTTGGTGTGTATTTTTGTGTTAAAATATGTCCCTATTTTATCATATGTCTGAGTGAGTAGTATAGTCCAAAGTATATAACTAATGGTTTAAAAATACATGTATTGATTTCTTTATAAAAACAACTTTACTGGTAGTAATATGATTTCACCCTTCATGGTTTTTTAGATACCCAGAACAAGAAGAAATACTAGCTGACTAGACATTATTTGATGTCTGTGTATCATCCCTCTCCCCACTTAGAAGGATTCTGAATTGGAGAACGCGTACCCCACTTGGCGTTACCACCAGCACCTGGGGTGGGGCAAGGGCTTGCCCACTCTCCTGCAGAGTTACCACCGCTTCACAAGCACACCGTTAGAACTCTGCTCCACCTCCTTCTCCCCAAAACTTCTCTGCGCACTAATTTGCCTCATTGTGTTCAAAGAATCCTAATGGATTTTTATTTGTGCTCTCTTTCTTCAGGAATAAGGCTCTTCCAGAGCCTGGGAGAAGATGGTTGCTCAAAACGTGCTAGGGTCTACCTTCAGGGTTATCCGAGGTCGTCAGGACACACGTACCGTTTTTTACACTACAACTGTGAACAGTTTTCCCCTCTCCATTATTGCTTTACTCTTTGTATCTTACAGTTGGGCCCAAATTCCAAATGATCGCTTGACTGAGACTGTTGCACTTCAGCAGCGTTCTCTGTCTTTCCTCTGCTGCCCATGGTTCGGAAGTGCATGGGGAGGAAGCCCCTGAGCAGCACTTCCCGGTTGCTTTCGCCTTTGCTCATGTATGTCACACCCCTCCCAATGCGCTTCTCCTTCATGGGCAGTTCATGCTTGGAGACTTGAAAAGAAATCACAGGTCAGCACCCTGGGGCACAGGGCTTGCGGGGCTGTCGGAAGTGTTGCAAGTGTTACTGGTACCAGTTTCACATTGTGTTGCCACTATTTACTGTACCTTTTTATTTCTGTTACAGTTTTGCTAATTTATCAGAAGGTCCATAAGTTCGACATAACTATTTCAGTTTGCATTATTTATTTATGATGCTTTTGTCATTGTCTTTTATACATTTGGAGTTATAAATTATGTAAAATGTTAAAATGAGCATCTCAAAGAAGTCTGTTAAGTTGTGACCGAAGAAAATCAATCAAATATATTTTCAAAAAGCAGAGTCCCAGTTTTATGAATCAGAGATATAAACTAGAAATGCTATAACTGATCCTATGAGAAGAAAATCTGATAATTGAATAAATCCTATTTAATGACATTCTCGTAGTGTAGATGGTCTATGATGCTGACAACAGATTTCTTAGAAATGCTGCTCTCTCTATTTAACTAACATTTTGTTCATTTTGCCTCCAGTGGAAGCAGAAAGGGTTTTTTCAGCTGTTAAATCCTGAAAATCAATATAATTTATTTATGTAAAAGAAAAAAAATCACTCAATCGATATATTTTTGAACCTTTTAAGTACTAATTTTCTTTTTATCAAGTAGAAAAAAAAATGTATTTGCCCTAAATCCTTAAAATACAAAT
The DNA here is from genome assembly GCA_004027915.1 of Capromys pilorides. Lineage (NCBI taxonomy): Eukaryota > Metazoa > Chordata > Mammalia > Rodentia > Capromyidae > Capromys > Capromys pilorides. The sequence continues at coordinate 14,472 of PVKN010005857.1, read as the reverse complement.
GCTATAAAAATTCCTGTATCTTGAAAGCCTTACTGCAGATGAGTATTATAGACATCCAGCAGAGTCTGGTTTTCTTTGTTGTCCTCGTGTTATTGTTTTGTATGGAAAAGCTGCTTTCCCCAGTTCCACGGAAACCTTCAGTAGGTCACAGGGTTGAATGTGGCTCTGACGTAAAAACCCACCAGCATGCGCAACCCCTTGTTATATCTTATCAAACCTGTATGTTAGCTCGGGTGTTCAGGCTTCTGTTTGACTGCTGTTGTGACCCTGTTTTTGCAAAATGAAACTGACCCTCTGTGGATTACTTGCTCTGTAAGGCATAAGTGCTTCTTATGATTATTTTGATATTTTGAAGAGCAAAAGCCAAATTTAAACTCTTTTCAGCAAACTTGAGCCTTTTTATCTAATTCCATGTCACTCACAGCCATAACTTTCCTTGATCATTCTTCCTCCATGTCTCACATAATAAATTGTCTGTGGTCTTGATCCTGGATTTAAAAAAAAAAAAACAGTTTAAAAGTCAAATTTGTATTGGAGGAGTTCAGTGGCACTCGCATCTCTTACCACCTGAGCATTCTCCAGATGCATCATATGTACTCAAGGAACCTGCTGTTGTTCCTCTGTGCCTCACTTACGCTGGCCACCCTGTGGCTTGTTTAACGCTCAGCCGTGAGGATTGACCTGAGCTGTCTCTCGCACTCCCAGAGTACCAGACTGACACACACCCTGAAGGGAGTTGGCAGCGCAGCACCAGCTCAGGTCCCAGCACTGTCAGCTGATGGTGCCCGGCCCTCTGAACTCCTTCCCAGGTGGCCTGCCTCAAAGCATATTTCTAAGGCTTCTACAGGAACCAGAGTCTCTGGGTTGGAGTAGGTTAAGACACAGGAAAACCTCCGTAGCTGAAGTTCTCAAGGCTAAGGATGTTAGCTTTGGGAATCATGACTCCTCAGCCCCATAAGGGCTGGGTGAAGTTATCACAGAAGCCAGCAGGAAAGCAGCAACTTCTATCCATGAGGATGTAGTTGGAGAAAGACTGGGATCCTCTGCTACCATTTTTCAACTAAAAAAGTATCACAGGCCTTATAAATCTCTAATCAAGACAGTCTTCTTGGTGCCAGCAAGATGGCTCAGTGGTCTAAAGCGCCTGCTTAGGCAAGCTTAGGCAACTGCAGGGACTGTGGTTTGATCCCTGGCACTACATGCTGCGCCAGCCCCACCACCATGGCAGACTGAGCTGGCCATAATATATAAAAAGAAAGAAAGGAAGGAAAAGAAAAGACTTAGTCTTCTTCCTGGATAGAGAAATAAGTTAGGCAGAATAAGTAGTAAAGTCCTGGTTTTGTTTTGATCTCAGATCATGTCCCAGAAAACCCTTCACCCTTAAGTACAGGCAGAATATACAGCCAGTCCAGGGCACTGGGCTAGTGTTGTGAGTGCTTGCCATCAGTGACCTCATTTGTCCTCAGAGCGTGGTGTGAGCTGGGTAGGAGGAGGCTGCAGCCAGTCTGACTAATGAACGCGAGCAGGCTCCCAAGGCTATCTCATGAACCACAGAGAGCAGAGCTGGGGCTAGACCCGATTGTCCCATAGCTGGAGAAGACAGCACCCAGGCCTGGCTTTTGTAAAGCTGAGTCAAGGAATCGTACTCCAAAAAACTGGCACTGGGAAAAATGGAGCACTTGAAAAAAGTCAGCACCCTCTGGAAAATTTTATGTTTGATTCATTTACACAGAATTCCTTAAAGTGACTTCTTACAAGAATTACTGTTCATTTGTCTGACTTAGAAACTGCAGAGAGACTTCTTTCTCAAGCCGGCCCAGTGATTGAAATCTTGATTCTCGGCTGACTGTGTTCTTAGCTTCTCCAAACCCAGCCTGTGAGGTTCAGCAGCTCCAAGGCAGAGCCCCAGGACCCGCAGTTTATGCGTCCAGTGGCCACCATACTTGCAGGGTATCTATGGGATGAGATGGGAAGTGGGGAAAGGTAAGGTAAGTTCTGTCTCCTACTGGAAGGTATCCCACGAGTTCAGCATGGACTGGAGACGAGGATGGCTGTGGTAAGTGCTGCTGCCCAAGCTGCAACGGAGCTACAGTTCTGGCTTATCCCTAGCCCAAGCCCTGGAAGACAAAGGGAAGAGCTAGACTGAGGAAAGGGGAAGGGAAATAGAGACCCTGGCAGAGATACAGCTTCCACAGAGAAGAGGCAGCAACGCTTGTGTCTTCCAGTTTTGCCTCCTCATCTGGAAAATGGGCATAATTATAACTTGTACCTAAAGGATGTTAACAGGTAGGGTTGACCAAAATGTCAAGGGCGTACTGCTGTGCCCATTCTGTTACAAGAATAGAACCAAGATTTCAGTATTTATCATTACACCTTTTAAATAGCAAGTGAGTGAGGATTACCAGTCCCGCTGGAAGGACGAAAATCCCAAATAGGGAAGGACCGAAGAAAAGCTTGCTGCATGTCCAAAGGCCAGTACAGAGGGGATCTGAGAATGAATGGGCTTGAAGCAGTACTAGAGACGGTCATTCTGCCCTGACTACTCCCAGCTCTGTGAGGCGACAGTCTAGGTGGACTAAAGGCATAAAGAGGCTGTGGTGGAGCAGGGGATAGAGGTACCTAGAGATGAGAAGCCTTTCTCCATGTAAGGTGGACTTAGGAGAGAGAAGAGACATCCAGTGAAGTTTGAGTTCCAGAATAACATTTTTAGTATGTACATTGCAGTCTTTAGTGTGTACTAATAAGAAAGAATTGCTGCTTAGCTGGAATTCAAATTAAATACAGCTATCCTACATTTTATCTATGGAACAGTGCATATTTTCTCTAAGCGGGGTTTGTTCAAAGTGCAGTGTGGCCATATTGATGTGCACAATTGGAAATGGCTCAGTACGCTTGAGGGAATTGAGACCCAGAGACACTAAATGACTCTCCTAACCCCCTGGATGGTCAATAGCAGAGCTCACCTTCAAGAACCCAGGACTGATTCCCGAGCAGTAATCTGACCCATGTGGAAGCCAGGATGGAAGCCGACAAGCTACCCCTACACCGTATAGAATGATACAATAGCATGAAATAGGCCGGACAGAGGAAAGGGGCTGTGGCAGGCCTTGTTGCCAGAAAGAAGCCAGTGGAGAGGCAACTAAGGGAAGTATTTCCTTTCCCTCTCTGCCTCTGAGCTGGGGTTCAGCCTAGGGTCATCTTGGCGTCCAGGCTCAGACTCGCCAGCCTGGTCTCCAAGGGTCCTGTGAGAAGTAACATCTCCTCTTGGTGGAGTGAGGGGAGACAGGGACTTAGAAAACTGCTCATCTAGAAGGGGCTGAGTGACAGAGATGGAAGGGGGAAGTTGCACATCTTCCGCACCATGCTGTTCATGCGTGCAGCACCTCAAGTTGCCCTAGTACTGCTTGTTGCTGTCCACTCTGCAGGCTGCTGTAGCAGGCTTTGACAGCTATGAGCTCATCTTAACACATGCTCCCGGCATGCAGCCCAGCTCAGGTCGGTAGTCACCTGCCTGCAGTGGTACAGCTAATAAGTAGAAAAGCAAGAAGGGATAGGTCTGGTTCCATAGTCTAGTATCCTTGTTCTGGTATAGGATTTGTACAGGAAGCCGTAGGCCTTAGAGTAGCTTGACATTTATAAATTATGGCAGAAAGCAAAAACTTTAATGAAATTCAAATTTCAGTGACCATAAATAAAGTTTTATTAGAGTGCAACTAACCACAATCATTCCTTTATAGATTTTCTATGGCTGCTTTTGTCCTAAATCTACAGTTGTCACAGAAGCCCTGTAGCCTACAAATCCTAACGTATTTTACTACCTGGCCCTGTATAGTTTGCCAACCCCTGTCCCACATCATTTCCATCAGTTCAACACAAAAACTAAATGATTTAAAAATATGTGATATTAACTTAAACACAATTTTGTAGGAATAATCATACAGTAGAATCTGAGATGCATATATCTACTTGTAAGATAAAACGGACTTCAAAGCAGCTCTGAGCTTCAGGCATGCCTCGTAAGGTGCCCCTCTCAAAGCCCCAGGGCATTCTTTCACTTTGTCACAAAGTTGGAGCTGCCCATCCCTGCCAGTTCTTGTTGGTGAGTTGTAAGAAAAGAGCCAAGATAGGACAGGTTTTAATATGCTAACAAGGAGGAAGAGGACCCAAAAAGCACAGGAAGAGAAGAGTTAGGAAGACCTAGGGGAGACCAGGAAGTAAATCCATCCATGATTAGGGGAAGAGGACTCAATCCATGGCTACAGGCTGGCCCACCTGCAGAGAAGGCCACTCCGGAAGCCTCCCAGGAGGCAGGCATGGAGGATAAACCCAGTGGTCACATTGACAACTGAAATCCAGGCACAGGAAGGTCAGACCTGGGCAACCTAGTCCCAAAATGATTCCAAGCCCATGTCAGGACCCTGGCCCAGGCTTCCTGGAGGCCATGACAGCAAAGAGCAGGTGAGGCTGTGGTGTGAGAGAGAGTCCCTCTTGGTCCTCCCACACAGTGGCCAGGGCACCAAGCACATCCCTTGAGCCCCTTCCCATTGTCGAGTTGAGCCAGCTTCGACCTTCGACCGACTGCTGATGAAGCGACCTTTCAGAGGCCCTGGGCTCTTGGAAGCAGACTGGGGACTTCCTGGCTCCTGCAGTGGGTGTGCCCTGCCCTTGATGACCTGAGACTCTGGCCAGAGGCCAGGGTGACCTGCAGAGGAGTCAGATCCAGAACTGTTGCACTGCATTCAGATCTGTTGGCCCGTGTGCTAACACTGTACTGAGACACAGGGTGTGGTTGGTGCTGAGTTGTTATGAGTGACAGAGGTCTGTGATGTAAGGCCAAGGAAGTACCACAGTTTTCAAAAGAGAACAATAGGAGGCCAGGGAGATAGCTCTGTGGCACAAGTGCCTGCCTGGCAAATACAAGGTCGTGAGTTCAAACTCTGGTCCCGCCAAAAAAACAAAACAAGCAAAAAAAAAAAACAAAAGAGAACAATGAAGGTTCACCTAATGATAGCATAATAAAATTTAATCATTTCTAGGGAGCAAAATTGTATAAAGAATTTATATTAATCTGCCTCAGCTGCCATAACAAAATACCATAGATCGGGTGGTATAAACAACAGACATTTATTTCCCACCATCTGGAGACCAGAAGTCCTAGATCACGGTTTAGAGAGGCCAGTCAGGTTGCTGGTGAGGCTCTTTTTGCGGGTTTGCAGATGCCATCTCATCGTGGGCTCACGTGGGATCTTGGAAGAGGCACACGGAGGAAGAGCAAGCTCTCTGGGGTCTCCTCTAGGGCACTGATCCTGTGGAATCAGAGCCCCACCCTTGTAACCTCAGTTATCCCTAGAGGGCCTGTCTCCACAGACAACCTCACTAGGACTAGGGCTTCATTATGGGAACTGGGGAGGAATGCGCAGACAGTTTATAACACCGCCCAGGGTTTACTAAAGAACTACGAGGAGAGCAGCCATAGCTGGGGGCCAACAGGAGAATGGTGGATGTCTGTCTCTGCTTGTGTGACTATACACAAAGGGAGCTGAGAAACAGGTGTCCTTCTGGAGAGACATCCATGGTTCCTGAGCTCTTAAATAACATGTGTAAGCTCGTGCCCTTCTGGGTGACATGGGTATGATTTAAGACATCAGATACAGTGAGAACTAGAAGCTCCATCTTGGCTACAAGAAGCCGCTGGTACTGTCCCTAGCTGGTGGATGCCAGGCAGGAGTATGGGCTCTGGGTTGCCTGGTATTTCATTCATCAGAAGTTAGAAATTCAGATACTTATATAAAATCCTCTGATTTTTTTTTTCTTTTTTTTTTTTTGGTGGGACCAGGGTTCAAACTCATGACCTTGCACTTGCCAGGCAGGCACTTGTGCCACGGAGCTATCTCCCCAGCCCCATTCCTCTGATTTTTTAAGTGTGCAATAAATTCTGTTGTTTGACACCCCACTAGGCAGACACGTATCTGTCCACCACAGCACTGACAGGCTCCTGATGTAATCGTGGGAATGGAACCAAGATGAATGTTGAGAGTCCTGTCCCAGCTGGTGTGTCAGCTGACTCTTAGAAGTAAGCTACTGCCAAGGAAGTGCAACATGCAGGGCAAATGGAGGCGGGTTTGCAGTGTGCATCATCAGGCCTCACAACTCCACGGTCCCCATAGCAGCCTTGGGATGATGGCTGCATCCTCACCCTTCTCTGCCCCCAGTGCTCTTGGGGTCCAGAATCATCCTGCACTTCAAAGAGAGAGTGAGCTCACTCCAGCCTCCTGTAGGTCAGACAGAAGGGGGAAAGAAGGCCCAGGAGGGACACAGGCTTGCCTCAGCTTTCCTTAGGTGTTAAGCTGCTTTTCTGGATCCAACCCAGACAGGTCAGCCCAAGACAACTCCAGCTGCCTGACACTATTCCCACTCCTACCCCTACTCCCCAGACTTTTTCATTCACAGAACTCGGACTGTTCAGGCTGCAAATCAGGGTGACCAAGGCCAGGTGAGTGCCTTCAGTGGGAGGAGAAGAGAACAGTAAGCTGCTGGATGGCTCAATGGGGATTGGACCAGAGGAGCCAGCCTCTTTGAGGGTGTCCAATCCGGAGCCCCTTGGAGCTGAGTCCAGCCGCAGCCTTCTGGACTTCTGTGCCGTGAGCCCCAGCCCCTCCCTTAGTGCCACCTACAGGTCTGCCATTGACATCAGCAAGAGGCACTGCCACCTGTGCTCTGCCCTGTCCTTCAGTACCCATTCTTACCCCACTGGAGAGTTCTCTTCACAGTCTGGGATGCCTGAAAGAGCCCTGTGCCAACAGAGTGGAAGTTCTAGAGTAGCAGCTGTGGGGACCAGAGTGGAAGGGTCCTCCCTTGGGCCTCTGTGGCACTGTGTGAACAAGCCTAAGGCCTCCTGCTGCTGGGGAAACCAACCTCTGCTCAAACACTGGTTGGAGTCTACGCAGTGGACTCCCCACAGGCCTCCAACCCTGCAGCCATGGGTTTGTGGAGATGGGCGGCAACGCATAGCTGCCTGTGGGTGGGGCCGGCCCAAGGTCTCCACAGAAGCCTCCCCAGGGCCTGGGGCTCCAGGATCCCATAGGAGGCCTGGCTTCTGCGTAGCCCGAAGCATCTCTCTGAGTCTCTCCCTGTCTGCGGAGGGCTGCCTGAGCCAGAAGTTTCACCCAGCTCTGCCACCCTTGGCAGGAAACTCTTGAGACACTGTCCCCCTCCTTGGGAGGTCCTCAAACAAGGCTTAGCCTCAGACTATGGGGGCCCCTCTGGCTGAAGCTCTGCAACTGATGTTTCTATTCAATCTTGAGACTTGCAGCAGGGGTCCTGAACCCCCCAGGCAGGGTCCCCATCTTCCTGTTAGGCCGTTCCCCATGAGCCTTTTTATAAAGAGTTTGGCTGGGAGCCAGAGAAATTTTGGAAAGTGTATGGGCCAAGCCAAGCAGTACAAACCTGTCTTCCTCCCAGAGCTGAAAGAGGCCAGGTTGTTCCCAAATGCAGAGGCAGATGCAGGAGATGGAAGAAGGAAGAGTGCTGTTTTAGAGACCTTGTACACTGCAGAGCCTCCAGTAGCAGTCCAGGGAAGGATAAAATGGGTGGGTACAGCCAGAGACAGCACAGTTAGAAGCCTGGTACCAAAGGCTCCAGCAGGCTCACAAAGGAAGCATGCACACCCGCCTACCCAAACGCATATGTACCAATGTGGTTACACAAGGTACCACAATATGCAAATGTATATAAATATAGGCTATCTGTACAGTAACATACATAGCTACCTACACCTAGGGAGTCACTAGATACAGTGACATACGCAAACAGGCTCATCCATGCAGACACTGGTACACATCCAGAGAAATTGAAAGGTGTACATGGAGAGGCACCCTGCAGACTGAGTGATGCCAGGCCAAGCCCAGGAGGCTGGGAGAGGCTTGAGTTCCCTGTCAATCCAGAGACCTAACACGTGCATATGCACATGTGTGAGCATGTGTACATGCATGTACAAACACACACATACACCCTGGGAGAGAACCACTTTCTTTGTGGGAGCTTCTTGGACCCAGCACAACATGCAATCAAGACTTTGTGCTGGGAGAGAAAGCGCCTTTGTCTGCTGGGACTGGGGCCGTGGGAGCAGCTGCAGCCTTCTCCAGGATAAGAGCCAGGCTAGTTCCTCACCCCTGGGACGAAGGTCAGGTCAGGCCTGGGGTGGGGTGGGGAGTCAGGGAGGTGGCAGGTCCTGCCACCAAGCCCAGAGTGCACTGTCTGGTGGCACAAAGCCTAGAAAGCAAGTTGACCCCCATGCTCCGTCCCTGGTCTGGCCCTGTCCCCAGAGCAACAGTGGTTCTGACCTCCAACTCTGGTGCTATGCTGACCTGCCTGAGGCCTGCTGTGTGCATATAGCTTCACAATTTTCTTTTAACAGAGTGAAAGAAAATCAGGCTCTGGAATTAGATATGAAATTAATAATCCTAGCATTCTGGGTGGCTAATGCATAAGGATCACAAGTTCAAGCCTAGCCTGGGCAATTTAGCAAGATACTCTGAACGTTTTCTAAAAAATTAAGAAGGGCTGATGAGGTAGCTCTGTGCAAAGGCTGTGGGCTCAGTACCCAGCACAAGATGTGGGGAGGAGGAGGAAGGAAGAATGGAAGCAAGGAAGGAATGAAGAGAGAAAAGGACGAAGGGAGGGAGGAAGGGGAAGGAAGGGACTGAGTCCCAGTCAGTCGCTCTCCAGCTGGGTGATTTTGAGAACATATTAAATACTCTTGAGCCCTAACTGTGAGCAGTGACTCTGCTGATGCCTTGTCAGTGTTCGACATTCAGGAGCGAGTCCTCTTTATTCACCTGAGTATTCGGTAGCCTTCCCTCTGGGCACATAGTATTGTCTCTCCCACTGCTGTGGTCCCAGAGAGAATAAGCCCCAGGTCCCATTTGCAGGGGTGTCCTCCTTCGGAGCTCCCCTCTTCCTTTTGCCCTTTTCCACCCCCACTACTCTGCCATGGTGCCCCAGGGAGTCCGGTGCCCTCTGTGCCTCCCTGCCATGCTCTGACGATGCCTAAGGCCTGCTCCCTTGCAGCTGCATATCCCGAAGGCCAATCCTTCACTGAGAACGACCTCATTTTCTAACTCAGGTGCCACGGTTGGGTATTATTTGTCCCCTCCAAAATTCATGTTGAAATTTGGTCCCAACCTGATAGTGTTGAGAGGTGGTAGAAGTGTGTAAGTCACAGGGGACCTGCCTTCCTGAGGGCACTGACGCGGCTCTGTGCTCAGCAGTGGTTTCTTTCTTATAAGAGTGGGCTGCCTCAAAGCAGCGCCACCCCCTTGCCCCAGCCCTCTCCTGCACAGGCTGCCGTTCGCTTCCACTTGCAACCATCCACAAGGCAGCAGAAGGCCCTCGCTACATGCAGTTGCCCAGTCTTGAAAGTCCAGCTTCTAGAACTGTGAGCTACGTAGTTTCAGGTATTCCATTAGAGCAGTGCAAACTGGACTAAGAAAATTACATCATGGATCAGCCAAATAGCTCAGTGGATTAAAGCACCTGCAAGCCAGAGCAGGGGCCAGGATTTGATCCCCGGGCCTGCCGTGCCAGCCCCGCCACCAGGGCGCACTGAGCCTGCAACTGAGACTGGGTATGGTGGTGTGCTCCTGTAGTCCCAGCTCTTGGGAGGCTATAAATAGGTGGATTGCTACAAGTCTAATCTAGTAGTGAAAGCCTGAATACCCTGTAGACCCTTCCCTAAAATACAAAAAAAGAAAAGAAAAGAAAAGAATTATATCACCTTAGGCAAGCCTCCAAAGTAACTTCGGCACCATCTCTAACTCCACTTCCAGAACTCACTCTAGTCACTCCACATGTGTCATGTGTTTGCCGAGGCCCTACTCTGCTAGTCCAGATGCTGAGATTCAGCAGGGAGCACATAGACCCAAGTTCTGCACTTAGGGGTAACATTCTGGTTCCTCAGAACAGTGCCGTGTGTGAGCCTGCAGCATAACACGTGCTTGACAACACACTTCTGGGGCCAGGGAAATAGCTTAGGGATATAAACGCCTCCTCGCAAGTATAAGGCCCTGAGTTCAGTCCCTGGTGAAAAAAACAAAAACAGGAACAAACAAAAAAACCTTTCTTGGGGCCGGCCTGATAGCACAGCAGACTAAAGAACTCTGCTTAGGCAGAGCATGGTGGCTGGGGTTCGATCCCTGCTTGTGGTGCTGGCCCTGCCCCCAGGGCACACTGAGATGGCAATTAAGACTGGGTGTGGTGGTGCGCGCCTATAATCCCAGCACTTGGGAGGCTGAAAACAGGAGAATCACTGCAAGTCCAATCTACGTAGTAAAACCCTGTAGACCCTGTCCTAAATGCAAAAAAAAATCCTCTCTTTGTGCCACAACAAAACTTGAGAATGTCATTCTCACTCCTCTTTTCGCCACCAAGTGGCTCCCCAGTAGACTGTGGACATCTCAAGGGCAAGGATGTGCCTGGCCTAGAGGCTACTGGAACCTGTCCTTGTGGACTCAACAGTGGTTTTCAGTAGTTCAAGGGCATTCAGGTTGCAGCATTCCTTGGTCTAGTTCTCTCTTTTCATCCTATTGTAACTTGGCACTTCTCTTAACTATAATTAGAAGACATAATTTCATCATAGTTCAACAACTTGTGTCCTTTTAATAAAATCATTGCTTCTGGAAAGAAATGGACTGAACCTGAAACTTGGCGAGGAGACTATTAGCTCAGTTCTTGTCCTGTCACCCTTGGACTGCTTAACTGTGTCACATACTATTGGTTGAACATTTAGCCTGTGCCAGACCTGGAGGGGGGAATGAGCCTCAGGGAAAGACCCCAAAAGACTATTGTAGACCCCTGATAAGGATGGTCCCAGTCTATTTTCTGTTGCAAAAACTGACCACAGACTGGATAATTTAAAAGAGAGGTTTCTTTAGCTCTCAGTTCCGGAGGCTGGGTAGTCTAAGCACAGCGTACTGGTGTCTGGAGCGCGGGGCTCCTTGCTGCTTCATGACATGAAGGGTATCATAGCAGAAGACGGAATACGTATATTGGCTAAGGTCTTGTCTCCCTCTTAGAAATCTAAGTCTAATAATCATAGGTATGGGAAGTCCCACCTTGGTGACTTCATCTAATCCTGAGTACTTCCCAAAGGCACCAACCACCTCTGACCATTACCAGAGGAATGTGGAGATTGTGGCACCAGGAATGTGAGTAGGGGTCCTTCAGATTAAGGCTGGGGCCTAAGCAGATGAGCAGAGAAAGCCAACCTGATGTGACAAGTGCTGTGACAGCCCCAGGGGATAGGGCAGGCAGAGAAGCATGTGGATCAAGGATGGCTTTACAGAACAGGAGATATTGGAGCTAAAAGCCTGAGTAGCAGTTGGGTTTGTTTCACGTCGAGATGAGAGGGCCAGCCAGGCAGCCAGCATTCGCAAAGGTCATGGAAATCGGGAAATGCCTGATATGCGAGAAGGAATGGAAAAGTGTTAGGTATCCTGGGTGGAGACAGAAGAGAGTCTGAGCCGAGCCAGGGAAGGAACTGGCATGAGGCACGCTTGTGCCTGCCAAAGAGACTGGGGAACCCCTGCCACAGGGCGGGCACCCAGCTCTGGCGGGCGCTGTCCTCCAGAGCTGTCCTCCCCAGCCTGCCACCCCAGCTCAGCCCCCTCAGCCCTCCACCTTCATCCTAGGAAACTGGCTTCATTGCGGCCAAATCCCCTCCAGTGTGGCTCAGGGAAACCAAAGATAAAGCAGAAATTCTTGTATAAGCTCTTCATACATTAAAACTCTGGATTTTTCTTTTTTTCCAATTTGACCTTTATTTTATTTTAATGGAAAGAAGCCTCACATTGTTACATTGTTAAAAAAAAATCTATCAATCTATTCATGTGTTCTCTATCTTAAAATTGCATGACTGCTCCAGGCCTTTTTATGGTTTAGCTTCTAACATTCTTTTCTAACACTTAAACCTTTAAGCCATCTGCAGTTTATTTTGGTGTAAGGTAGAAATCTAACTTTATTTTTTCCAAACCGTTAGCCAATTATCCACTCCCATTTTCAGAGCACTCCATCATTTCTACACTAGTTTATTTTTTTTCAAATTTTCATTTCCCCTCTACTCAATTTTTAAAGGTGTAGTTGCTATCTAGAAAAAAAAAAAAGAATGAGGAGAAAGATCAGGAAAAATGTTTCTTCTTATCTTCCCAAAGCATCACCTACTAACAGTCTGTTATGACCTCTTTACTATTGTGATATAGCACTTATTAGGTTTCTTTGAAATAGAGGTGTATGGAAGAGAAAATCCAAGTAGGATCAGCATCTCTGGATGACATTAAAAATATGCTGACTTTTTAAAAAACAGACACACAGGGCTGGTCAGGTAGCTCAGTGGACTAAAGCACCTGTTTAGGCAGAGCACAGCAGCTTGGGTTCAATCCCCAGTGTGCCATGCTGGCCCTGCCTTTGGGGTGCACTGAGAAGGTGATTGAGACTGGGGATGGTAGCGCACACCTGTAATCCCAGCGCTTGGGAGGCTGAAAGCAGGAAAATCACTATGAGTCTTATCTGTGTAGTGAGACCCTTTGTAGATCCCATAGACCCTGACCTAAATACATAAAAAAAAAAAAAAAAAAATTAAGAAACACACATGATAACAGGCATGGTGACGAACACATACCTGTAGTCTCAGCACTCTGGGAAGCTAAAGCAGGAGGCTGGCGAGTTCAAGCCAATTTGGACAACTTGGCAGGACACTGTTCCAAAGTAAAAACTGAGGAGATGACTCAGTGAGAAGATCATCAGTTCAGTCCCTGGTACCATAAAAAAAAAGAGAGAAAGAAGGAAAGAAAAGAAAGAAAGAAAGAAAGAAAGAAAGAAAGAAAGAAAGAACGAACACACATACAATGTTTGAAAAGTCAAACAACTCTCCAAAATAAAAAGTACTTCTGTCATGCATTTGCAGTCTCATACCAAGCTCTTGTCCCTAATGGTAACCGTAGTTAAAATTTCTTATTTGCTTTAATTTGAAGTGTATTTCTCTGCCATTGTCCACATTTTCCTCTGTAGACACCCCTATACCTGGGCTTTGTTATCCATGTCTCTCCCTGCTATTCTGGTACTCGTAATATACTGTTTAAAGCTTTGAATTTTACCATATATTTGAACAGCTGGGTGGGCAAGTCCTGCCTTGCTGTTCTTCATCTGCAGAAATGCAGTGACTAGTCTATACTTACTTTCCATGTGAATTTCATGACACACACCCCACCACCACCATTTGACTGGAATTCTGTTGAAGCTGCATTGTTCTCACCACTTCATTAGGGGAGGATAGTTTCGTTGTGTGGTAAGTATCCCCTTCGACACCTTGCTGTCGTGACTGAATTCAGACTCTGGGACTTTTCTTGCTTGGGAACCTGAGTATTCCTCATCTTTGTCTGGTGTTACAGCTGCAGCCACCTAAGAGGAAAGGGGTTGGAGACCTGGTCTTCCTACACCAGGGGCCATCAAAGAGGAGAAGGGTGTACACTGCTCAGCACAGCTCCAGAGAACAAAACTCAGACCAGTTGGGGGTCACCCAGAGGCCACCTCTGGCTCAGCAATGGGAAGAATGTTCTATCTGTTGGAGCTGCAGAGCCATGGAACAAGCTGCTGGGGGAGGCGGGGAGCTCTCCGCCACTGGCTGTGTTCCAATGTTCCAGGGAAAAAGTAGCCCAGGATACCCAGAGCCTCCTGGTTGGTGACAGGCACAGGGGAGGATTGTGGGTCAGCAGGGCCTCTGGCTTTTTCACTCTGCCCAGGAAGAAAGGCCCAAGGCTTTCCAAGTCTACTCTGTCCTGCTTACCTCATTTCCCTTTCTGCGACGACTGTGCCAGGCGGAATGGTGTTACTCTATCTTACATGTAAAGACAGGCGTCTCAGCGAGCCAAGTGACTTCACGAAGATCACCCATCGAGAACTGGTGCTACTGGGTCCGCAGAGCCTGTCCTCCTGAGCTGCTTTCCTATGATCGTCTCCCCTGGGAGTCCCTGTTCACAGCCAGAGCTGACAGTCAGTCGGAGGGCTGGGGCGCCCTTCCTGCCTTCCAGGTGAGTAGCCCAGTGGGCAGCGTGAGGGCACCTTCAGCTTGTGTTCCAGCCCTGGTTCTGCGCATAGGGCTGTCTCTCTCTCCTGGGCAGCTCTCAGCTTGGCTCACAGTGTCCCCAGGGGGCCAATGGGCTTCTTGATTCCAGGCTGCACATCTGGAAGTTGACGCTATTAAAACAAACCCCATTATATAACAAACGGCCATCTGGAACCCGTTAGCACAGAGTTTTTAGAAAAAGAAATTGTTTGGGATGTGTTTTCTCCTAAGAATGTGGCAAAGCGCCCTTCCCCTGGCTGTCCAGGAACCAGTGGCCTCTGCTGAGTCCATATTTTTTTTTTCTTTTCTTTTTTTTAAAGATTATTTATTTATTTATTTTTATTATGGCCACCTCA
>PVKN010005856.1:0-29793 GCA_004027915.1 Capromys pilorides | reverse complement strand
AGAATAGGTGTTCTACTGAATGCTTAACACTGTAAATAGAAAGCATTTAGGATTGCTAACTACACTGCACACACACACACACACACACACACACACACACACGCACACGCGCACGCGCGCACAAAAATATACATACAGGTAGGCAGGAAATGTGCTGAGATCTTGATGTTTGTCTCCCAAACTACTACAAGATGAGATAGCAAACTCATGGTTGCATCTTTCGTGTCTACAATCATGTGCTTTCATAAGTTTTGATTGGGTGAATACATAAGCAAAATTATTTCATGCCAACCAGGCAAGTATTTCTCTAGCCCAGAGCTTCTAAATGGATAGGCTTTGAATAGGCCCCAACTGGGCCAGAGGTGTAGCTCATGGGCACAACAGCCTTTTTGGCAAGCGCAAGGTTCTGAATTCGGCTTCTGGTACCCCCCAACCTAACCCCTGCAAAGAAACTCCCAAACACAAACAGGCTCCAACTATACCATATTTGGGAGCATTAGTAGGGGCCAGAGGTTTCTAGGGGCCCTCCGTGGCCACTGAGTCAGGAGAACCTCCACAGCCTACGCCAGTGTGCTGAGTAGATGCCGTCATTTTTTACATGAACTGTGTTAGGAAAAATGCCGGGAAGACCCCTCACCGCGTAGGTGTTCCCAAGAACCGCAGTGTGCTTTAGTTTTGAGAAGGGAATACGGTTTGGACTCTTGAGAATGGTCTTGGGAGTGCCAGGGGTAATTATTTAAGCTCAAATAGTTAGATTACCTGACTTAACTATGGACTAAAAACCTGTTCTACATCTTGATTCTGGCAATGAGGAAGGCTTCCCCAGTGAAGGACACCATTGTACCTTGGAAGTTCTCTGAACGGGTCTGGAGCCTAAAACCCTCCAACAGCTCTGCCCTCCTATAAAGCAAATGATGCATCTGTTCTCCCCCACAACTCTCCCACCTCCCTCCTTCTGCCTTTCATCCTTGCCTTTCGTGCTCAAATCAAAACCAGGATCTCAACTGTGCTCATCCAGCGCTCTGCCACTAAGCTGCATTCCCAGCGCAGGCATGCATCTTGTCCTTGGAAGTTTCCTCGATCTTTCCAGATGCCCTCCACCTATACCTATACCTTCATCTAAATCCAGATGTCTATCTGTGTTTGTGTCTAACACACATTTTAAAACAGGCAGGAAATTGTCAGAGTAAGCTTAGTATCATCCACATGACAGATGGCTCTAGTCGGAATTAAAAGTCCTGCTTTACAGATGAAAATTCTCATTTCTCCAGATAGGGAAATGACTACAGCTACTTGTCCGATGGCATCATGTCCTTAATGTGTATTTTTATTTTGACACCATGACTCCCTCTCCTCCATAAGAAAACCACAGCAATAAACCTCCTAACTGGAAATCCAAGGTAAGAATTCCAATACGCGAGAGATAAACATATCCATAAATAAAGACTGAAGCTAAGAGCACAACAAACTGCTGTTTATTGAGGCAGGCGTAGCTCTGAATGAGGAGGTGGCGGCTGTGTGCTGACGTGTGAATCTACCCAACTCTGCTAGGTAGGATTTGAGTTGGTACGTGAAGAGCAACTTATTTTAGCATCCAGGAATTACTATTGTGTGATAACAAGTGTTTTCATGCAACCCTTCTCGAAGAAAGGCTCATGGAAGCCGGCCCTAAAGCCAAATGCATTTCCTAGGTAGAATACTGCATCAAATTCTGTGTGTTGCTAGATTGGTGAGGAGGAGCTCACTTCACCAGACCTTGTGTGGAACTAACACCAACAGGAGGCACGCATAATTAGCAACAGAATTTAGGAAAGAACTTGCAAAATCCTTGGCTGATAGTGGACAACATAAACTGGTTTTAAAAATAAGAAGTGTGGCCCCAAAGCATAAGAAAAACACAAAGGACCAAAAATGACAAGAAGATCAGGGCAATTAGGCCATTGGATTGTATTTTGCCATGACCCAGGGATCATACGTTCCACAATAAAATGATACCCCGCTGCTTACTTTTAAGCACTAGTATTCGGTTTGTGATCTGGATTTGGATAATTCAGAAAGACAATCTCCATTTGCAGACATTTAGTGCTTCTGTTTCTTGAGGCCTGCAGGGCTGGTGCTCTTCCTAAATGTAAACTACGCAGTATGCTAGGTGTTCCGAAGCACTTTTCTAATCTCACAGAAATAAATGAAGATAACACTCGATGATTATGCTGTAGACCTGCATGGCAGGGGCAAATTAAAAGATCAGAGAACTCCATTGAACTATCATGAAAGGGAAAAAAAAAAAAAAAGGAAAAGATTTCCTTTTCTTCCAACCCGAATTAAATAAGGAATTTGCCTTTGCCGCATCTTCAAGTATAGTCTTCATCGCCACAGAAGGTCTGGCACCGACAAGGACAGAATTCAGGGCCAGTGTGAGCTCTGGGTTTGAAGGCTAAGCAGTTTCCATACCTCTGTTTTCCTGGCCTACAGATGGATGTGAAAAATGCCTCCGTGATAGGACTGTTATAACTGAAGGAGATCAGACACAAACCGCAAGTATCTGGTGGCCAGCAGCGTGAAGCTCGTTTTATAATACTCCCCTTACAAATTTAAAGGTGCTAGGAAACATTTTTAATTGGCTTGGCATCCTTTAGTCACTTAGTTAAATGAGGATGTTTAAATATATTCTGGTATTTTCCTTTATTTCATATTTCTACTTTTGCTTTGTTTTTTCAACACAAGGCGTGGCTATGTATTCAACCTGCTCTTGACCTCAATATGTAACTCAGGCTATGCTCAAAGCTACAATGATCCTCCTGCCTCAGCCTCCCAAAAGCTGGGGTTACACGTGTGTCTTATGATACCAGCTTATATTTCTGCTTGTAAAAACTGAATTATCTGAGGAATTCTGTGTCTGATAACCCTTCGTGTAAACAGATAATGCCAGAATGTAAAATGACCTCCTGGATTCGCAGAAAAATTTTTTTTTTCACGCTGCCCTGGGAAGTTTGTGGAAAAGCTACTCCATGTACACCTATCACACTCTCAACCCATACCTTTCTTTATACAAGAAATTTCCATTCCCTTATATATCAAAATAAGAGCCAACCCCTTGACTGGATAAGGTTCAGTATGCTAACGGAAACAGACCTCCACTTAATGTCCATGACACTCTATTATAGTGGGTGACAGGAGCAATTCCTAGCTCCCATGGTGAGCCACACATCTGTAAATGCAGTCAGCATTTGAATCTGTCTCCTAGGTGCTGAGGGAAAGGAGCTATTAGTCTGCTTCTCACTGTCTTCCAATGAACACATTTCTCCTGTCTTCCTACTTAGTTCCTTTTCACAGGAATCACACTGAACACAGTTATTAATCCTTAGTGTTGCTGTCCCAGGCTTAAAATAAAAAAAATAATAATTTAATGGAGCATGAAAAAATTACTTAAATCATCTTGTCCAGACCTCTGCTCTACATACAAGGATGGTTTCTCTGTTGTATCCTATTTAGTGAAAAGCCAAGGTCAGGAGTGGGATAACATGATTTTTCTGGGATGTTCTTTCCTCAGATTGTTTTTCGGGACATGAAAACTTCTCTTGGGCAAATGTCCCCATATGATAAAATTAACAATTATTCTTACACTGGGTTTTTGCCACTGTCAAAGCAGTACTGTTGCATCTGGATAAATACGAGAGACTTCTGGCCAGAAGGCAGAAGAGTCGATCCTACTCTCAGCCCCCCAGTATGATGTCTGAGGCCCGGCGTCCAGTCCCTGCTATACCGTGCTATAAATGTAAGTGAACAGCAGGCAGCCCCTTGTGGGCAGGCTGGGATTTCACAGCATCTTGAATCAGATTTCACAAACTACTGAAGATCGCTGTTCTCAGTAAGATTAAGTATTCTGCCCTATGGGCTTCTGGGAACTGTGAGATAAGAAATGTGAGAAGTACTCATTAGGCATGCAGAAGAGGAAAGGTACTGTTCCAGTGCTTCTTCCTCCGGGAAGAATCGCCCTTCTGGGGGAGGAGTGACCCAAAGAACGGCATCATCACTCTCTGACAAATCAACCAATCCTCTCTTTTATTTTATCACGAGAGAAGAGAAGCAGTGATCAGAGACACACACATATACATTACAGAATGTCTTGCCTATTGAGATTTGAAATATACACTTCTTTTTTTCTGAATTATTACTGCTTTGTTTTCTATAGACTGATTATTTTCTCATTCTAGGGCTTGACCCTGGGCCATTTTCCTGAGCCACATTCCCTAGGTCTTTTTAAAATTGTGAGACAGGGTGTCAGTATGTCGCTAAGGTGCTGTGCTTGTTGTCTTCCTGCCCGAGCCTCCCACGGCATGCCCTGCACTTGGCTTCCTGTTGATATCTTTCTTATTACATCCGGGTTACCTGAGTCATTGACTAGTGATGGATCTGTTTCCTACCCCACATTTGGACTGAATACATGAAGCCATAGAAGCTATGGTTTGCAACACGGCCCTTCTGCTTTTCTTATCCTTGACTCCTGTGTCTGATCAGTGCCACCCTGACATCCCTGTCAGGTCATCTTCAATTAGAAGACACAGGGGGTCTTGATGGGGAGAGAGACTTGCCTGTGCATCACAGCACTAACTTCATCGCTATTTGAACCTAGTGACATTGAAATGGGTGCTTTTGGTGACATTGTGTGTTTGAGTGACAAAGGGGAGGGAGCCAGAAGCCAGGGGATGCCGTCTAGCCTTGTCCAGGCCAGCCACCCACAGTGAGGCCCGTGCAGAGCACTTTCTCTAAGGACCTTCATTCTCTCACCTATGAAGGAAGGAATTTAAGTTGTTAACTTGGTTTCTTGAAAATCTCGTTGAGTTAAAGTGTGCCAAAAAATTGCAGGAGGAAAGTGTTCTTTGTTACGTTCACAGCTTCATCTCCAGTTCTCTAAACAATGCCTGGTATGTAGGGAAGAGCCTAATACACATTTTATTAAGTAAATGAGTGAATGATTTTAATTCCAAGACAACCTTGAATGCACAGACTTTGAAACAGGGCTTGGACCCAACAGGTGCTCAGTAAGTCCTTGTGGTTGCATGAAGCAAGTGACTGGCATTAGACCAACATCTCCAGCGCTTTCCAATGCTAAGTTTCTCTCATTTCATCCCAGGAAGAGCATACCTCTAAAAAAAATACTGCTATAAATTTCCCTAGGAATATAAGTGATCTGGAATTAATCGCACAGCCTAGTAAGCAGGGCAGTGCCGTCCATTCAGCACGGGTAACTGACCTACGCAGGGGACAATCTGAAACCCAAGCCTAAATGACAATGTTTTCGGCTCTGTGCATACATAATAATGACTGCCTGCCTGCACAATTCTCATCAGAATTAAACCATTATGAATCATCCATTATAATCAAGAGCTGCAAGCTGAGACTAGAAATGCGCCCAATGCCATTCTGCTCACGTGTTGGTTCTCTTCAGCGTTGTCTGAAACTTGGGCCTGCCAGGATGTTTATTTTCTACCTGGCTTCGTGAATTGCAATTAATTCCTAAATTATAGCCAGCCACAAGTGGGCTGAGCCGGGCAACCAAGGTCACTGCAGGTTTCTCCTTGTACTCCTGCAGAAGACAGAGAGGCTCCTTGGAACCAAACCTGATCTTTCAAAAGAAAGGGAAAACTTTAAGTCTCTAACTCCTGGGAGTGGTGAGGAGAACCGCCGGCCGCTGGAGGGCCAGGAGTTGACTTCTGTTCTCTGGAGATCTTTGAATAGATTAGGCAATTGCTTGGCTTCTGTTGAAAACAAGGGCTTCTAATTATACTTGTGCCAACGCAAGACAACAGGCAGGCTTGGGCTCGGGGGAAGGTCATGATGACATGCCAACATCATGCCTGTGAACTGCTGGAGTGCACGCCACAGGCGCAGTGTGGGGACCCGTGCATGACAATGGACTCTAATAAAGAATGCAAAGGGAATCTGGTGAAGTGGTTTTCTTCTTTCCTCAAACAGTAGCTTGGCTGTAATATTTTCTGACACTAGACATAAATTAATTTCACATTTAGATTCCTCATTCTACATGCCCCCCACCCCCCCACCCCCATGGACAAAGAGTGGTTTCAATTAGCTAGGTAAGAAAGGCACAAGGAACACAGGATTTTCCATTCTGTAACTTCTGAGAGACAAAAGGCACAAAAAATACAGATGTTTTCGCCTTGTTGCTGCGAAAGCGTGGTGGACTAACTCCCTGTCTCTGGAATGCAAATTTTCTTTCACAGTTTAGCAGTCTTTTTTGGATTTCAGCACAGTGAACTAACACTTTCCTGGATTCCAAGACCTCCAGAGAACCAGATGGATGAGAGAGGGATTGGGAAAAAGAGCCCACACTGCTTGAAAAAGGTATGAATTTCTCACTCCACATTTAGCCAAAAGGCTCTGAAAATTAGAAGAGCAAAATCACTTTGGGTTTGTTCAAATGCATGCCATCCTGGAGTTGTTTGTGGTGGGAAAAAAAAAAAAAACCAAAGTGATTTGATTATTTGGAATCTGTGTGCAGTTTAAGCTAGGAAGCAAACGTTAAGACAGAGATGATGTGTTTACTATCAAAGATAGGAAAGAACGAAGACAGGAGAGATTACTCCAGTGGGTAACTCCACTTGTATGCGTGCTCTAGGGCAAGTGACTGCTGTGTTGCCAAAATTTTAATGTGACATTCAAGGCCCTTCAGAATATTGTGTGACCCTCTTCCTTCACTCTCCCCCAAATCTTGATAGCTCCATCCACCTCAACTTGTTGATACTTTGTGCTGTTTCTATACACCTTTCCACAACTTTTTAAAAAACTACTTCAAGGCCTCAACTGTTAGAGCTCAGTTAGTTCTTAGAGCTAACAACATGGTTGTTAGCTCCTTTTTGATCATTTTGCCTGCTTGTCTGTTATTTCACAACACTGTTCACCCTCTTTTATGGTGTGGATCACAACCTTCATGTATTACAACTTCAGCCAGCCAGAAAGGTTTACTGAAAATGCTAAAGAGTATACTAACCAATATTAAGGACTAAATCATAGAGTAAGAAAGTAAACTAAACTTCTTCCTCCATACAGAGGCCAATGAGTTTTGTTTGTTTGTTTTGTTTTTTTCCTTTCTTGTATTTTGGACAGGTTCTACAGGGTCTCTGTAGATTTGACTCATAGTGATTCTCCCGTTTTCAGCCTCCCACGCACTGGGATTATAGGTACGCACCATCACCCAGTCTCAATTGCCTTCGTAGCGTTCCATGGGAGAGGGGCCAGCATGGCAGTCTGGGGACTGAACCCTGGCCTCTGTGCTCGGCCTAATCAGGTGCTTTAGTCTGCTGAGCTATCTAGCCAGCTCTTGAGATTTTTAAATTGTGTGAAGCATTATTCATTTATGTCTGGTAATAACCTGAGAATACAGTGGTCGAGGAATATATATATATATGCAAATCATTTTTCCCAGAGTATCCAATATTTTTCTTAACATCTCCAGATATGAAAGGAAAAGTTTTCCTTTGTGTGGTTACCTATTAAAGACAATTATTTATTTCAAAGAAATTATGAAAGAGCCAGAATTTCACAGAAAATCATGGAGAGAGGTCAGAGTGAAGATCCTAGGTGTTATCTGTCCTGCTCTGTCAGGCCCATAAGCTGCTTCTATAACACCCTGGAACACCCAGTGCCTGGCCCAGGTCCTGAGGCTGTATCATGTTCAGGAACAAGAGAATCTCCTGGGAGGTGTCTGCTGTATAACCAAGAAGCTTTAATGTTAAAGCATGCATTATAACAAACCTTATTTCTGTCCTCGTAAAAATGGCTCATTTAACCTTTAAACCTATCCCAAAATGACAGCACTGTTACTCTTTTAAAGAAGAAATGGGTGACACAGGTTGCCAATTTATATGTAGTCAAAATCATGCGTTGGTAGAGATGAATTAAACAAAGGTCTGCTTGACTTCTGTCTACAAGACCTTGGGATTTACACAAATAAAAATTCATAAGCACAGAAGGTACACAGTGTAGATATAGAAAGTGATAGATTTGTACATGCTCCAAGTCTTCTTATAAACTTCTTAATTAAAGCTCACATTTCTGAGGGTTAAACATCTAGAGCACAGTAGAATCTTCACCTGGGAGTTGGGAAATGGATTACTATTCCTAGAAATGCCAAGATTTTCTTGATCATGCCCTGATAACTATTTCTCTTCTGTCTTCAAAGCCTCCCAGTTGTAGCCAAGTATATGCCTGCCTGGAGCACAGCAGCCTCCTCTGGAACTAATAAGACTTTGACAAGGGCAGAAGAAGCATCCTCAGAAGAAAGGAGTAGAACTTCCTTCCACTGGAGTGTGACGTGGCTACCTGGCTCTGTTTAGCAAAAGCCACAGGCCAAGCATTGCCAAAGAATCCCGAGCCTGGCTGCCTTTAGCTACTCACACCCTGGGTTGTCCACCTCCTTCAGGAAGAGAGAGAACAACATTGTCTGGCTGACTTTTCAATTTCCCTCACTCCTGGCAAACCTGATTCAACTGATACACTGACTTGATGATGAGAATCCAGTTATTTAGCTTCTCTGAGCTTCAGTTTTCTTAGGTGAAGAAGAAAGTTTGGTCAAAATGGTGTCTAGATCCAACTCAGGTTCCATAGTTGCTGTGACCGAAAGGCATACGGGAGGGGAAAAAGAGGACTGTATGCTCCTTGCCCAGAAAGTAAATGGACCTCTTCATGGTTACAAGTGAAATCCAAGTCTTGTGAGCAGTAAAGGACTTCAGCACTTCGGTGCCCCTGACATCCGTCCATTCTCCTGCATTCCCTGCCTTTTGCCAAGACCAGATGACTTCCAATTCTGTCAACGTAGCACTTGGGAGCCTTTCTTCCCCTGGCCTTTTTCCCTTGCGTGATTTTCACTTGCATCTCTAGCTGCACAGCTTCTCACTCCAGTAATACCCCCCACCATCTCCAAAGCATTCCCTAGATTAGCCCCTCTCCGACCTAAGTAGTTAGTCCTTCTCCACTCACCCTTAAACATGTTGCAGATTGGACTTTCACGACCTTTGCAGTACTGTGTTTCGGTTGTGTGCCTGTCTGTCTCCACTGTATTTTGAGCTCTGTGGTGTGGGATCTTAGAGATCCTCATGCCAGCCAACTGTCTGGTGCAAAATAACTGCTGCTTAATTAGTGACAGACTAAATAAAAGCACAAACGCAGAGAGTTGATTCTGTTAAGCTTGACAGCGGGAATCTTCATGTAGCTTAGCTGAGCCTAGATATGTGCAGAAAACAGGTTTAGTAGACAAACAGAAGGGTCTTCAAGTTTAACTATTTTTCCTTAGCCAAGCACAGGAATCAGCGCCTTGCAGTCATGCAGCACCCCTCTCAGGTGAGGTCGCAGTCCTCTGTAAGTAGGATTTCGTGTACCTTGCTTGTGATTGGCAGGCCCTGAGGTCAAAGTCATTCTTTGGTAAAGACAACAGACTCAAGAGCCCAGTTCTCCTGCCGGCGCTCTGAGTCCCAGAGAGCACTGTCTCTATTCACAGTGTTCTTCTTGTCAAAGGTACACAATGTCTACACCAGAGGCGAATTATGAAAGAG
Source organism: Capromys pilorides (assembly GCA_004027915.1). Classification (NCBI taxonomy): domain Eukaryota; kingdom Metazoa; phylum Chordata; class Mammalia; order Rodentia; family Capromyidae; genus Capromys; species Capromys pilorides. The sequence goes on along the minus strand of PVKN010005856.1, from coordinate 20,224 downwards.
GCTGCCTGCCTGCTAGGCCTGTTTAGCAATGCTTCTCGGTCAGGCTTGACAAAGGAGAATGAATTCTGGGCACTAGATGTCTCCTGAAAAGAGGGCCATTCTCAAATGCAAGAGAAATATGTGTTTTGTAAGTGAGAATTCACATGGTTTTGCGGAGTTATCCTAACCCAGTAATCAAGCCCATTGAATTTTTAATCTCTTAAACTTCTTACCTCCCTCACGTCTTCTGCTGACAGAGGATCAAATGTTCCATGACTTCCAGATTCTGGGTCTATCTAAACCCTGGCCACAAAATCACAGAGCTCCTCTCAATGCACAGGTTCACTTGCTACAATGCAGCACACCTTGTACTCAGTCAGCGATCTGATTATACACCTTCCCGATTCTTCATGGGAAAATGGTTCCAGCCAGGCTTTGGAAATGCGATTTTCTGACTCCAGTTGCAATTTGGTAAGACAGAAGGCAGTAGTGCAAGGCCTCAGGCCATGTGAGGGTACAAGTGAAATTCACACTCCACTTTAGAAGTGTCAAAGTTCATGCTTGAAGCTATGTCCTGCAGGAAATATGTCCTATAGGAACGAATGGCGATGTTATAATAATAATAACATCAAGCAGCAGAAATGACAAGTCCTAAGAAATGACATTATAACCTTTGTTGGGCTGATGTGTCACATACAGTGAATTTTACATGCATTATCTACAATCTGGAAAACAACCTTTACAAATGCATATTATCATTCCCAATTGGCAGATAAGCAGACTAAGGCCCTGGAGGACATCTGGAAGGCATTAGCACTCTGGAAGGCCGAGGCAGGAGGATCAAGGGAAGTGCGGTGATTCATTTCAATCCTAAACTGAGGTAACAGGTGAAGAAATATTACAAACTCACTCTTTCTCATTTTGAAGTCTATGTCTTTTCTATTCTACTGTGCTTCCATGATAGCTACTTCTCAACACCATTTTTACTGAGAAATGGAATTTTGAACGTACCACTCTATTGAGTAAGAATGCAAATCTGTACATTCCCTTGTCAATCAAAAAAAGTGGTTTAAGAGAAACTACAAAAAACACAGTGCTACTCAGCTTCCTTTAAGACACAGACATACCCTATTTCTTAAACTGACACTGAATTTCGCTTTCAAATAACAACAATAGTAATTAATAGTAACAATAATCTAAATGATGTTTTCATATGGGGAAAGATTTTGTTTGTTTCTATCAGGGAGACTTCTCCTAAATGGACTGTGGAGAAGACAGAAGGTATTTCGCAAATTGAGTCCTAAAGTAAAAAGAGAGATTTCCAGGTGAATAAGACATATAGTTAGCTCAGAACTTTGGACTGCCTGGTACACAAATTCAGCTATACAACTGCTATTAAAAATTAGAAGGAAAGAAATGAAGCCAATAATTTAGAAAGTAGCCCCCAAGGACAACAATTACATAAGGATGGGAGACAGAATAAATCCGGAAGGTTGTTCTGTGGATGAGAAGAGCACAATAAAGTATACTGTCCATGCTGAGCTCTGCAAGTGAAAAGCACTCCAAGGACTTGAAAAAAAAATGTCACGTTGTGAGACCCAGAACTTTCGAGGAAGCTGTTTCTGCAGCAGGTTCTCTCACAACTCTTCTCCAGGATCTAGGTCCGAAAACAGAAGTTTGGATTGTGGGGGAAGAAGAGAGGCTGAGACGTTACCTCAGATGATCTCTTGCTTTCTGTATCTCACCACAGAGATGTGAAAAACGGCAACTGTAGGAGCAGCCTGAGGTAAGAGTGGTACTGAGAGCCCAGAGAAGGGCCGAAGACCACAGGACGCCAGAGATGCAGGGACTAGGGAGACCATGTAGTCCCACAGGACCGTTTTCCTGATGGTGACAGATTTGGTGACACAGTGACCAGTTACACTTTCAAGTTTTAGAGCTGCTATGTGAGCCGGGGCTTCTGCCTCTCAAGATGTGGCTCTTCCCACCTCCACAGGACAGGAGTAGAGAAGAATAAAGAACTTTTACTGAGGGCTGGGGAGATAGCTTGGCTATCAAAGTGCCTGACTGGCAAGCGCAAAGAACTGGGTTTGAATCAACCCCTGGTACCACATGCAGTGCCAGCTACCAAAACAAAGCATGGTGGTGAATGCCTGCAATCCCAGTGCTGGGGAGGCTGAGACAGGAGGATCACTATGTATCTGAGCTGTGTAGTGAGACCCGGTACCAAACAAATGAATGAACGCATGCATGAATGAATGACTTTTTAAAAAACATCCACCGAGACAGGGATGTTCTGGTAGTCCAGGCTGGCAGAAAGACTACTCTAATAAAATACACTGAAGCCCTGGTAACTGATGGAGGGTAGATTTCACCCACATTTCCAAGACTTGTATTCATCATAAAAATTAGAAAGAGAAGAGTAAACTAGCTAGCTATAGAATATTCACGGAATACAGCATACTCAGGGGATACTAGACAACAAAAAGAAACAGACAGCTAATACAACGTGGATGAATCTCAAAAACTGCACAGTGAATGAAAGAGCCAGATCCCCAAATGTAAACATGGTGCAATTCCACGCTTAGCTGAGTTTAAACAACTATAGTATGAGAACTCAGCCAGGATTTGCCTGCTGTGAGGGTGGAAGGAGGGGCTGGCCTGGTAAGAGCCTCGGAGGGGTTTTCAGGAGTGATATGTGACCTAAATATGTCTATCTCCACTAAAATGAGAAAATGTGAACAAACTACTCAATGTGCTATTGCAAATAAGTGTCCTGTGTCATAGGAATATAAAACATAAATGTGCAGATGTAATATAATAATAAGTAAATAAAAAGAGGAAAAAAGTATCTCCGTAGTCTATTAAACTAAGATACATGTCCTAGCTAACAAATGATTTAACATCCCATGCAAACAAATGAAAATTTGCTTTGGTCTTTTTTAAAAAGATGGTCATTATTAGAAAAGGTATACTTCACCACTTTGAATAACTCCTAGTCCTAACAACTTTGAACAAACAAACAATGCAATCTGCAACCTTCCAATCAGCACCTTCCACTGGGTAGCTGAAAGACCAGATTAGGAGGGCAGGGAGATACATCAGAGAGGCAGGAGGGGAGCGTGGTTTTCCAAGTTTTCAGGATGAGCCCTTTTCATAGCACTACATGGTCTCATGGCTTAAGAGATAGTGTAATCCTAGTCAAGGTGCAAAGTCAAAATTCATCAGCACTCTGACTGAAATTCTGTGGAGACAAACGTAGAAGTTAGACATTGTTTTCTGAGTAAGTAGTCTTCCACGTGGCTGGCACAAACACTCTGCAGAGACCTGTCACTCTTCTGACAGGCTGATCTCAATAAAGGGTGTAACTATGAGTACAGCACTGTTCTGAGTCTCTGGCCACGGCCAGGGACAGGCCAGCAACACAATGCATCCACAGCATCCCCGAGTCAGGATCAGAGAGGAGGAAAAGTCAAGTCTCAGACATAGCATCGTCTTGCCAAGTAGTCTAGAGAGCTCCCACGAGAGACGAGGCTACGCTCTGTGCACGGGAAGCCTGAGCTTGCTCTGGGAGCAGGAGGGAGCTAGAAGCAAGGCTGGCATGGGAGAAAGCCATCACTAGATCTCAGAGCAAGCAGGATCTGAGCACTGGCTCACGCAACTGCATGGTCAAGACGCTGCACAGGTAGTTTACCCACCCGTGAAAAGAGGATGCTAGCGACCCTTGGAGCCTGGACAGAACTAACTCAGACAGTGGAAGCTAAGGTCTCTGCACATGAACACATGTCACAAGGGATGACACTGCTCTTGAAAGTCACAATCTGGCTGAGTCTAGCATGGTCAATATGTGGTCTTCTAGTTATAACATAGGATAAAATTTTATGTGGGCAACAGGTAGCTTTCAACAATCCCTACTTTCTCTTTAATTCACAAGCAGTGGTTCCTGACTATACAAGAAGTGTGACAAAGATCTGAATGTATCACTCCATTACTCACTCAAATGGAAAAAAATGAAGATGGAGATCTTGGGTTTCCATGCGGGAATAGGAAAGGAGAAGGCCAAGGAAAACACCTTTCTATAATAAATTCTAGGAAGTAGGACTGGAATAAGGCCATTAACCTCATGGGTGTATGTTTATATCTTACATGGAAAGCAGCAATTCATAATGTATTGTCTGTGGGCAGTACAGCTAAAGATGTGTCACATACATGGCCCACCTCACCACCATGAATGTGATCACTGTGCACCACAAACACAGACTAATAAAAATGTTAAAAAAATTATTAAAAGAAAAATTAAACAACTTTTGAAGAACTGTGTAGCATTTAAGTGGTGCAGCTGGCTTTTGTGCTCAGACCTGTGGGAATCAGTCCTACGGTCTGCACTCTTTCCCCCACCCCCACCTTTCTGTCCACTCACTAAATGCCCTCTTCAGCAGCCGTGCTAGTCAGTCTCACTGTGCTTAGCACATGCACTGCTGGACCGAGGGATATGGGGAAAAGGTTTGCTGGAGTCTCGGGAGCTCTAACCGTAGAATAAGCATCGGTTTTCCCTCCTGACATCATAAGGGAGCCGTGCGCCTGGAAACCCAACCTAGTGGAAGGAAGCTTGACGTGAGCATTTAGATACTGAGATAAGACTCTGAAGGGACCAGTGAAAAAATAGTTCCACTGCTTCGCCACCAGCATGTCAGTCAGCTTTGGGTTTGGGCGTGACTGGGAGCGGCTCAGGTGCTTCCTTGTAAGCATTACCAGGTTCTCTTTGTAGCCGGAAAATTTTAGGGGGAAACATAGCTTTCAGTGGTTCTCATCAAATTGATAAGAAAGAATAAAAAAGTGACTCCTGGAAAGTATGGCTGCCGCCCATGGACTTCAGTGGCCAGGGTCCTGGAAGAAATTATACTTCCAACTTGCAAATGGTAAATGAGAACTACGAGTATGAAATGGAACTGCTTCCATTCCTTTCATCCAAAGACTGTGTATTTCCAGGGGTCAAAGTCCTTTCTAGATTATTCCAACAGCAGAGGAAAGTGAGTAGCCAAGGGCTGGACAACACAGGCCTTTTTAACATGACACTGATTCATTGATTATATCCAGTGATGACGAGCACTGGGTATCCCAGGGTGAAGGGCATGGCTTTAGGCATTTCAAAAGATGCACAAAAATCCCCTTATTACTTAAAAGCTAACTTGTGTCCCAAATTTCTTTATCTTCCCAGACTCCATCTGTAAAATGTAAACCACCTGAGACTTGCAGAAGTGACAGAATTAAAACTAACTGAAAAAATGAAATACTGCTTAGAACAATATTAAATGATACTTTCAATAACAGGACAATAATACACTGTTCTGTAAAATGCTAAATAAGTAGCCGCTGTTTCAGACTATTATTAATCGGGAGCTACTGAAGAAGATAAGACTTACACTAGGAACTCCTAACCATGGGATTTTAAACAATGTGAGTTTCCATATGTGGAATTTTTCACAAAGTAATCCACGGCCCTGAGCAGTTCCTCACTTTCCCACACCAGGGCAGCCAGAGCTCCTGCGCTGCCTCCGGTGACAGGATGAGGTGCCCACATTCCAGGCCAGGTCTCGCAAAGCCAAGACACAGCTTCGCTCCCTTTATTACCATCTTGCATCTCTCTTGATTCTTGGGCAAGGATCTCCTTTTGTTTCTCAACTCATCTGTGGTAAGCTTCTTTTCCCCAGAGTAATGATGATCTTCAGAAAAACCTCAGAGGTGGCAGGATTCTGGAAAGCAGAGCTCCAGGCTTACAACACAAGAATGATGACTACAGTTCACATGCACTGAACACCGAACTTGAGACAGGGGTATGTTGAAAGACAGAAATAAAGCCAGTCGAACAAAGGGAGTTTGTTCATGGTTATGGGGATTTCTGTTGTTCTTTCACCCTGACCAAAAGCAATCCCAGTTTAGCTCTGAACAGAGATCTTGGCTGTCATTAAGAATAATGACATTAGAAAGGAAACACATAATCCCAAAACCAACAAATTTAGGAAGAGTCACAAAATGATAATGCTACAATTTTATGAAAAAAATGTCTCTGTACCTCCCACATCCTAAGGCCACTTTATATACCCAGCTTATTCTCTAATGATGAGGCCAATGTCACATGTCAGCTTCCTCATCTGTAAAATAACATTTCAGACAGCATCTGAAAAAGCCTGTGAAGATCAGAGAGTTTATGATTTTATGTCTCAGAAACAAGAATTTAGCCATATAACCCGGGAATCAAGTCTCATGAGCCCAATGCCATCATGGGAAGGCTTTGAAATTATTACTCTGTAATTAGAAAAATCTTAGTTTCTATTCATTTGGGCTCTACTGAAAGTAACAAAACATTTATGGAGTATTACAAAGCAGTAGAAAGAGGTACCAATTAAATTTCTTATGAAAACTTAGGCAGCTCATCTAATAGAATTAAGCAGCCCCTGGAATCAAACTGGAAATGCTTACGCATGCATTCACTCATGCACCGAGCCCCCACTGTGCGCAGAGCTTAGTGCCAAACCCTGCAGGGCGGAGCAGTGACCAACAGCTGGAACGCTGCCCTCTCTGCAAGAACCTCAAGCGAAGCCTCCACACAGGACTGGAAAGCTGATGCCCCCGAAGACACCTACAGTAGCAAAGTCTGGCTCTGTGGGGACAGCAAATAGGACAGCCTGGCTCTGACACCAGTTACTGCCACAGAAACTTGATCTCACAGGAATGTTTTATGTTGGGGCTCCTCCAAGCCTACAGGCCAAGGGCAACACTCTTACAGCAGGTTAGGAGTAAGGTACATGTCTCTTAACTCTCTTCTTCACAGAAAATTAACACAAGACATTCTTGCAGTTTGGGGAATTCTAATATGGCAATTTGGAACAGAAGCAAACTATGACACTCAGTTAAAATAAAGGGGAATATTGTCTAGAGGGATAGGGTCTACATCTTGGCAGACAGGTGCTCACAGAGAGGGTAATAACGTCCTCGTCTTGCCATCAAGCAGAAAAGAAAGTACAGGCTATCAAGGTGCGTGTGAGACAATTTAGGAGTGCTCCCTCCAACATCGTCCGCGGTGCCTTTGCAGATGAGGGCAAAGGTTTGCCCTAGATGGCACTGCAGCTACCTTGCTTGGCTGACACCTCTCCTGCTAGGTAAGAACAAGTAGGACCACCCTGTGTGCACGCCCCTCTACTGATGCACCTCGCTGACAGAGGACTTTTCTTGTTGCTGTTATCAATGGCCACTGGATGCTGCTTCTGCAGTAACCACAACATACACCTTGCTCTATTTCTCTTTTTAAATTCCCTTCTTTATTTATTCATTTATTTTACTTATTTGGTACAGAGTCTTGCCACATACCTTGGACTCATACTGATCTTCTTGTCTTAGCCTCCCCAGTGCTGGGGTTACAGGCCTGCACCACTAAGCCTGGCTTTGGTGAATGGCATAGCATGCGGTACTGGGGGTTGAATCTAGGTCCTTACACTTGCTAGGCAGGCACTTAGAACACTGAGCTATCTCCCAGCCTCTTTTCTATATCTCTTACTTAGCTCATATCTTATTCTATCATAAGCTCAGGACTGAATTACTATACATATCTCAGGGTTAAATCTGCCTCTCTCTGGGTTACTTTAAGGATACAAATAATTGGCATACATGTTTATAGCCAAATAAGAGCAGACAGTAAAGAAAATCTACTGAAACAGGTAGGTGCTAGTTTTGCCATAAAGCTATTGGAGGATACCGGCCAGGCACTTTCCTTAGGGCTCCACAGGCTCATCTGATAACAAGGAAAGCAGAAATGAATTGTCACCCTGTGTGCCACCAGGTTCGCTCATCTCAGAAGTACAGGGAGACAACTCCCTCCGCACTTCGGGAACTATGGACAGATTAGCACTGATCAACCAGATTCTCTAAGTGTCACAGATGCTGTGGTAAGAGATCTAGGATTGTGTGACTGGTCAGTGGGAAATGGAAGCTAAGAACATGTGCTCATGTAGGAAATCAAGGGCTGCGAAGGTCAGTTTCCAGTGAAGCCTATGGTTGGCACTGGGGCCACAAGATAAACACATTTCTTTTTCTTTCTTCTTCTTCTTCTTCTTTTTTTTTTTTTTCTTTGTATTTCAAGAGCTCACCTTCTGGGGAGGACACTGTGGAACTAAATAAGTAAATTAAAAATTTTCAGTAGTGCGTGATGGTTGGTTGGTGAAAGATCTCTTAGAGTCGTAAATAAGAAGCCAGGTAATTTTCTCAATGAACAAGGCTGACAGAACCACATAGGAACCACTGAGAAAATCTGCCAATGAAACACCCATAAGTCAAAGTCAAACAGATCACAAAGACACTGGAATTAGCCCTGGAGCTGAGATCTGGATTGCAAAACCTAAAAAAAAAAAAAAAAATCCTGAAGCTTGGATAAAAACCAGGTTTGATGAGGGTGGAGAGCCAAAGCACACCACTTGAAAACGCATCTCCTGGCATTCCTGCCAGTGGCGAGCTCAGAAAATTGAGTCTACATGTTGTCATAGCAACAAGAGAATGAGCTGGACACAGAGAAAACCCAAAATCCAGATCAAACCAGTAGCACAGAACCAAGCCTAAAAGACTCCAGAGGCTGGGGCCATTCATTTGCAGTCTAAGCGCCTGCCTGGCTAGCGCAAAGATCTGGATCCGATCCCCGGTACCTCATGCAACCCAGGTGTGGTGGTAATCCACATCTGTAATTCCAGTGCTGGGGAGGCTGAGACAGGAGGATCACTACGAGTCTGAGCTGCATTGTAAGACTCTGTACCAAATTAAGAAAACAAATGAATAAATAAATAAATGATTAAAAAAAAAAAAAAGACTAGAAAAACCGCTTGACTGTGCCATTTCTGTTTCACAGAGGTGGGGGTCCATGGAAGGTTTTGATTTTAATGATGGGGCTTTGGTCTTGGGAGACCAAGGAGACTTGGAAGAGGCAAAATAAACCTACAGGAAAGGAAAGATGCTTTTAGTAGTGAAGGGATCTATGTCACATATACAGAATGTGCCAGAAAAATACATGTATAGGCCATGTTTCTTTTAAATAATAAGAACCACAACACACAAATAGCCTGTACTACATGAAATAACAGTGCTTGTTGGACATTTTTGAACAAATGGCATAAAATCTTCATAGCGTGGGGGGTCTGGGGCGTCTGAATGAATTCTTGGTAGTTCATGCTTAGAGAAAGGACTCTAGAGAAAAGGAAATTTGGCCTGACTGAGAGTGCAAAGTGGCTGGATTTGTAAGTGAAGACATTTTGCTTAGTAAAATCTTTCATCAGATAAACTGCCAAGTCTCCAGCAGCCTTCAGGAACAGAGGAACATGTTCAAACCAGTTTTGCCTGCAGACAGAGGGGTGCTAATTGCTTTACCCAGATTCTGTGGAACCTTCTTACAAGCAGAAGCGTACAAATAGCCAAGCTGCCTCTAGGTCCCAACCCTCCATGCGTGGAAAGCGATTCCTGCTTCAGCTCTGTCTCTTGCCACTGGTTTGCTTCGGAGCCTAATTACCAGCTACATTTGATGACAACATCACTGGCTCCAGGGGCTTCTTGTTCCTAACCAACAGAGCAAAAAACAAATTCCTAAAGCAAGACCTGAAATGTACCACTGGGAGCACAGAGTTGGTGATGCAACCGTGGACTGGGGCTGGTATCTTCCTTATCTTCGCGTTGGCAGCGTCCCTGGAGAGCCTGTCTCCATCAGCGTGGACCAGCTTTGACAAATATTTACTGACAAATGACTATTATTTTCATAATCATCATCATCATTTGCAATCATTTGTGGATCTACAGCCAACAAACATGTTCGCTGGAGCTATCTCACTTGATGGCCAGAACGCTACATCAAGCACATGAAACAGGGCTCATTCATTTACTTAAATGGGTAGAAGTTTACACTGCTGGCAAGTGGTAAAACTGGGACTAAGAGATCAAGAGTTACTGTGTGCTTTTGCCTCTAGTTCTCCTTTCCTGACAGAGGCCAACCCACAGCCTGTAGAAAGCCACTTGGGATGGTATACAGGTAAAAGCACAAGGAGTCCCTCCCACGTCTGCTTGCATATCCAGGGCGCCTTGTGTTAGCACACTGCCCTCACTGGAGCCACTCATGATCCCTTGCAAACCTGTCTGGTATGGCGACGACTATTGCGTGAAATGGTAGCTCCTGCCACTGAAGGTGCTCGAAGAGAATCTTGAAAACCATCCAAGAATTTGGGAAGCTGTAAAGGGGGCTCCTTTATTGGGTGGAAGGTTCTCCAAAATAGTATGTGTTTAACTTCTATCTGTAGAAGCTGAGAGTCCAGCCAGGGGTTGCTCAACTGGGGCTTTGATTTTTGGAATCCCACAGGCTGCTACAAGCTGCTGACTGAGATGCCCTTTCCTCTAGAGGACTGTTCTTAAGCTCACTCATATTGTTGGCAGATTCATTTCCTTGTGAACACAGGACAGAGGGCCTGGACTCTTGGTTGGCTAATCTTCAGTCTTGGGCTCACTCAGTCCCTTGCTTAATGGACTTCTCTCACAAGTTCTCCGGGAGTGTTCTGCTTCTTTCTCTCTCCTCTCTTTCTCTTTCTCCTCTGTTCTCTGGATTCACAGGTTTTCTCCTCTCTTGCCCACCTCCAGTCTGCTCAGATGGACCTTCATATAATGTAAGTAATAAGGATTAAGCTATATCCCAATATTTCAGCTTTCTTCTATGGATTCAAGACAAATCTCTTGGCTCACTTGGCATAGAGGGGATTACAAAAGGCATAAACACTAGGGGCAGGAATCATCGGGGGGTCCCCTAGAGCCAGTTCTCTACAACTACCAATGAGGGAAATTGAAGGTCCTTCTCACTTTGTCCTTCTGGGTGATGAGAATAAACCATATACCTTTCCACTCACTAGAGACCCATCAAACTTCAGGAGATAAATACTTCACACAGTCTTTGTGAGATGTTCTTTTATTTTTCTAAGAGCCATGGAACATCTTCAGATACTGGCTGTTTCTTAGCCCACACGACTTACAGATGTCATCTTCATGACATGTAATAAGTTATATGGAGCATGCTTCTCGTCGTGGAGGGGAAGCTGGATCAGGAGTCACAAGACAGGTCCTATTTGGTTGTCCCATACGCTCTAGATGGGACATTCACATCTAGAAGAGTATAATTCCAAAATTAAATTGAGGACACCCCGGACACTGAGACACTCTCATCTGGGTCCCCCACTAAATCTATGGAATGTATGTATAACAACACTGAGGAGGAACAGGGTGGTCAGGCCCATGGTGGCACCCCTGTAGGATTCCCTATGCAAAGCATGTGCTCTTATTAGATAGCAGAGAGGGACGCACCTGTGTACCCACAGAGAGGTCAGAAGTCATTTTATATTCAGTAGGTAGATGGGGTCCAGATGAGATTTATTTTATTTTAGATTATATATGTATTGGTACCAAGGACTAAATCCAGGGCTTCTAGCTTGCTAGACAAGCATTCTACCTCTGAGCTGAATCCCCAGGCCTAGGCAGATTGGGTTCAGACTGGCTGTGGAAGGACGGCTAAGGTCTTGCTCATCCTTTCTTGTCACCCGTGATCATTTAGACTACAGCCCATTACAATGCACAGCTCACACCAAGCACCATCTCCTGACACACTGCGGCACCTGCTGGAGAGTGTATCAGGATGAGGATGGGACAGGCTCAGAATTTACCTCCAGATGACTTTTGTAATCCAGAGCACAGATCTTCACTGTAAACCTTACTTAATTTTCAAAAAGTGTATCAAGAAACCTGTTACCCTATAAACCATGAAATAATGTGAGTTTAGATTTCATTAAAACAAATTCTGTAGAGCTTCAGCATTTCCAGTTCCCAAAGCAGAGTTACTTTGTGAAACCAAGTAAGGATCCAGTTGGACAACACTCCAGGAACTCCGCAGAATGGGGAGAAGCTCTTGGAGTGTGCAATGGAAGTGGTCGGCAATGCTGAGCTTCGCAAGATGTGTGACAAGCCTGCAGCTCAGCTCTTAGCCTCGTGGTTGTTACAGGTAGATGTACGCACAACCAGGGTTCACTCAGCATATTAGCAGTTGCCAAGAGATGTGACTTCCTTTCCTGTTTCCTGAGTTTTTTGTAGGTGTGAATTGGAAGCTACTTATAAACAGTGACATTTAGATGCCCGCAATTGTGCGTGCTCTAATCATCAAGGTATAAGTTAAATTATCTAAAAGGAGTACTCAAATCCCATATTCTTTTAATCACCTCTTCACTGTACCTGAAACATTGTTTCTATAGTGTGTGGGAAAAAGCTGTCGAATGTCGATTCTTGTGCTTCCCACAGAGAAGGCAGCAGACACTACATTTTCACAAAACCTATTCACATCCTTCCCATTGACACATATTGATTTATATTTTCTGAAAACATGTCTTTCAATCATCAAACTATTCCTGTGAAGCACGGAAGGCAATAGTTACTTTATAGAAGTGATGGCTGAGGCTACCACACGCTTTCCAGGGTCACAGGGTGAGGCTTTCACACAATTTCCAGGGTCACATGGTGAAGAAATAACACAGCCAGGCTGAGAATTCAGCTAAGCATGAACTTTTTCTAGTCACTACAGTATTTGTTTATTTATTTAGTATTTTGGGGGAAGGGTCTACAGGGTGTTCAGGGGCTCACTACTAGATCGAACTTGTAGTGATCCACCTGTTTACAGCCTTCCAAGAATTGGGATTACAAGTGTGTGCTACCATGCCCAGTTTTAATTGCTATCTCAGTATGCCTTGGGGAAGGCCTGCATGCAGGCCCAGGGATTGAATCCCTGGCCCCTCCGCCTGTTTGCTGTAGTTTTAATCTGCTGAGCTATTCCAACCCCCCCCCCCCATGTTAGATAAGAGGAGTCCAAGTGCTGCATGCCTGTTTTGGCTATGTATGCTTAGGTTTTCCTTTTCACTTCTTCAGACTTCTATTTCTTTAGTCCTAATAGACAATACCAAAAGTTTGCAACTTACATGGGATGAGGTGTTTGTGGATCCAAAGAGAAAATGTGTAACATTGGGTCTTCCACAGGAAAGTGTGTTCTTACTAGGAATCTGGTTGGGGGCACACAGAGAGGCTCGGGGAGGGAAATAGGTGTTTCCCACTGGACCGCAAGGGTTACTATTGTGAAAGTGGAGAGAGACTCCAGAAACATCTCGATCTATAAAAATGGTCCAGAAAAACTTCACAGAAAGGCAGTGGAGTGGTGAGTCCACAGGACCAGGACATTGAGTTGGGCATTCTGGCAGAGGTTGGGAGGTCTGATGATTAGGGTTTAGAAGCAGCATTAAAGAGACACAGATCTCTTTTTTGATGTAACAAGAAATGACAGGAAATAAAGAATGGTTCTCAAAGCAGTATTAACATAAGACTACTCTGTCTAAATAAGGAGAGTTCTATTTGTTTCTAATTCGGAATCTTTTCTGTGCTGGGCACTAAGGGAGCTATAGAGACATGTAGTGATATGGTTCTTCCCTTCAAAAGCTCATGCTCTAGTAGGAAAAAGAGACACAGCCAGAAATACAGCCTGCCCAGGCAAGCTCAGAGACCGGGGTTCGATCCCTGACACCACATGCTGCACTGGCCCTGTTCAGGGAGCACTGAGCTGGCCACCAATCTGGGTGTGGCGGTGCATGCCTGTAATCCCAGCGCAGGGGAAGCTGAGACAGGAGGATCACTATGAGTCCGAGCTGCGTAGTGAGACTCAGTACCAATTTACCAAATACATAAGAAAAATTAAAAAAAAAAGAATAAAAGAAAAGAAAATATAGAGACTTTGACAAAAGGTGAACACTAGAAGTACAAGCTAGATAAATCATATATAAAACATATAACTATTTAGACTATATAACATGTACTATATATTAAATAAAATAAATGTAAATATTAACTGGAATGAGATTACTAAATAGAATGAGATTATGTTTTCCTGATGAGGGTCTCATGATTAAGGAAAAATGAGACTTTGTGGGAATCTTTAGAAAAGGGATGAGATGCAGAATGGCTGAAGTAGAGCGAAAAAGGAGGATTGAAAACATTATGCACATGCAGACAGAAAAGCAGGTGCTTGGGCAGCAGAGGGGAGAGAACAGGCTTGCTTGCAGCTTAGTGAAGAGGATGCTGAGAGGTTTGTGGTCCACATTCCAGGGGCACTGGGCAAGGGCTCGGAACACACCAAAAGCTCTGAATTTACTCATGTGATGCTCAGCTGCATAGCTGAGGAAAGGAATGTCCCCCACACTGCCGCTGGGCCGATACCTTCATGTCCACCTACTGCCAGGACACAAGACTCCCCATGCCTTCCTCCTCCTCTCTGCCCTGCCCTTGCAGAATGCCAGTCAACTCCAAGTCCCTCTTCTTGCCGGTTTGCACTGTTAATGACTTGCCAGTCTCAACTGTACTCACGTTGGCTTTTATGAAATGCGCAATTGAACGGGACTTAACTCCCTACTCAGGTTCCTATTCTGCACAGCAGAGAAACCATGGGGTGAAAATCCTCATGTTTCCTTCTTAAATAGCTGTTACTTTGTCTGAACTATTTATATTAGCAGAGAAAGAAAATATGGGGGTCAAGTATATGTGGAAAATTTCCTTAGATGTGTCTGGGCAGCCGTGTGTGATTGTCGCTCCTATTCAAGAACATTCTGGGTTCAAGGCCAGAACTGTGGTATGTCTTAACTCTCTTATTTACTACACTTCTCAGGAAAGTCATGGCTAAATCTTGGTTCAGTTTTGGGAAAATGAAAACTGTGTGGGGTTGGATTGTTTTCAAGTTCATACCAGCATTTCATTCTTTCATATCAAAATTCTTCAAATTTATTATGTAATCAATTTCTTTTCAATAGTGCCAGTCAAGGGTTACTGTGTGCGTCAATCCTGCCTGCAGTCTTGGCCACTTACTCATTCATCTCTTTAGGAAGATGCTTTCCACAAGACATGGCATGTGAGGTGCTTCCCTCAGTCTGACTACATGGAAAGGGATGATATGACGGGGTGGATCATATCATCCCTTCTATGTCTTGTAGTAGAGACAGATGAGGCAGTCAAATCAACAACAACGAGACAGAAAGTGAGGACACCAGAGACGACAAAGAGGAGAATGGAGTGCCCATGGGCCACACAAGCTCATCCAGCACAATGAGGGTGACATCTACCTTTTCAGATGAAGCAGAATTTTGAGTTGTTCCTGAAAGGAAAAACACATGGTGGTGGTGATGGCAGTAGAAAGAGGACTCTGGGGCACAAGACTGTGAGCAAGACAGAGCGATAGCAAAATCTATTTCTAACAGGCGGGGGGCAGACCTCAGCTCACAGAGGGTCTGGAGTTCAAAGCTAAGAGGTCTAGACATTACTTGATGTATATTATCCTGTATTACACACTAAGCCACACTCCTCTTTGTCTACAGTCTTCAGCCTATTAAGATGCCCATGCTAAGATGTACTGACCATATAGTTTTAATAATAGGGCAGAACTTTCCAGATGAGACTGAAACTAATTACTGTGGGAAGCCAAGGGGCCAGAATTTGTGATGAAGACCCAAGTTGTCTCTTATAAAGACACTTACAGAAACCAGGAAATATTTTGTTTGCCTCCCCCTAGCCAAACCAAACAAAAATGCGACCTACTTTCAGAAAGTAAGGACCTTCTGTGTATAAAAATGCGCAAGCTATGGAAGCATTTGAAAGTGTAAGACTCTCTCTGGGCATTCCTCTGGCAGCTCCTCCGAACCAACAAAAGCGAGGAGGTATAGAGTACAAGCTGTATTGTATGGAGAGTGGCACAGAAAGAACCAGTGGAGAGGAGGGCAAGAGGAGAGGCTGAGGGGGTGGAGACAGGAAAGAAGAAAGGCTAGGTATGATTATGTCACTAGGTATCCTTGGCAACCAGAAAACATCTCGCACATTCTGTGTGAGAGTTCAGCAGCACATGGGAGGAAAACGTGTTCTACTTCTGTCAACATCAACAGCGTGGAAACAAGGCACCTCTGTGCCTGAGTCCAGGTGGGGGCAGAGGCTCCTCAAGTCTTAAATCGTAAGTGTCTGGCAACGAGCAGCAACATGGAAGTAGGAGCGTGCATGTGTATGCGTGCGCGCACGCTTGGGTGCACACAGCAGAGGAAGTGGAGGGTGGTGCCAGTGAAAGCCCCCATAGTACACAGGTTCTCAAGAGTGCCAGGGCTGCCTCCAGCATACAAGGGGGAGGGAGTGTGGAAGAGCAGGCAGGGGGGGCAGCTAGCTCTGAAGGCCGCTCCCAGCTGAGGCATTTTGTGAGGGAAAAGCTCAACCCGTGTGGTGCCTGCGCTTCACACTCAGGACACATGTGTCAGAAGTGTGACTCTAAGGAGTCTTCCTCCCATACTTGCGCTGCCAGGCCAGATGGCTCCAGGACAGAGAGAGCAATGAGGTTTGTATGGTTTTGCTCTTAAGGATGTAATGGGCATCTGGACAACTTGCCTGCCAAGCCTAGGGTCTACAAAATCTTAGTTCACTGATTCCTTTGCAAATCTTTGTTATAAACACCCAGAAAAAGACATGTGAAGTCTCTTGTTCACTGCTGAGGAATATGGGAAATTTAGTAAGGATGACTACGTTTGAAAGCCCATCTCTCACCATGTTAGTGTCCAAAAAATTATACGGTTAATATTTAAAAGCATTTACAATGTACCAAGAGTCTAAGCAAGATACACACATGTACGTAAACATACTCGCATGCACACATGTTAATGCACATACATGAATATGCATATATTTATATATACATACTAGAATTCTAATTTAATCTTTGACTCATGTGGAAACTCTTACTATTCTTGTTTTAGATAAGAATACTGAAGAGCAAAAGAGAGAAGTATCTTTGTCAAGAAGATCCAACTATTTTATGTTGGATCTGCAACTTGAGGATAGCTCTGTCTAGGCTGGAAAAAAACAGGTGAAACTTTCAAGCGCAGAGAAGAAAATGTGCCTTCGCACCCATGTGAGCGTGAGTCCAAGCAGGTACGCATGTGGGAGCATGCGTGTGCATGAAAACACACACACACACACACACACACACACACACACACACACACACACACATGCTCAGAGAAAGGCTCAAACTCCTACATCTATTAGAGATAAGACTTAGACAAGAAAGGTAGCATAGATAGTCACTAACTGCGAATTTATCATATTTCCATTAAAAAACATAGTATTACTAGTTATGCTATCTTTTCTGAATGACTGAATGGCTCATGAAGTATTTCTAACATCAGACATGCACATAACAAGTGATGTGGTAGCAAACCATGAACAGAAATGATGCATGTTTCCTGTTTAGTATGCAGCTGCTACCAGTCAATCCACATGAATTTCTGCCTATCCATGATAGCACTGTGATTCTCATAGGTACCCTCTCACCTCCTTTCCAACTCTATCATCTTACTCTACTTTAGGCTTTTAAAACCAAGTATGTCATCACCTCTAGCTTTCAGCAGCTAAAATTGAAGGAGACTTTTGTGTTTTCACTTTGGAATTCAGAACAAGCCAGATAAATGTGTCCAAGGAAATGCTGGACATATGGCATTTAAAGGTGATTCTGATGGAATTCAGAATAATCATGTCCACATCTGTGGGAAAGCAGCTGATATGCTAATCAGCAGAAAATAACCCCTCTCTCCTGCCTACCAGGTTCAGTCTTGCACTTGGGTCAAGGCGGGTCAGGGTTCTTCAAGGACTCAGTTATTCCTATGAGCTTACACCCTAACTCAAACCAAACCCAAAAAACCGCTTCTTGACCTCTGAAAAGGAGCATCATTCAGTTTGTGCTGTGTAGTACAATTCTCTGCAATGAGGGAGCGGTTCTTCTCTACCGTCCAGTGTAGTGGGCACGAGCAACGTTCTGGCTTTGAAATGTGGCTAGTATGATGAACGAGCTGAGGTTTAAGTCAACTTAGACTGATATCAACTACATATTGCTTGTGATTGCCATATAAGACAGTCCATTCCTAGATCACATAGAGCTGCGTCTTTGATTTCCCCTACCAGAGCCATTTCTTTTTCTTAAGAGACTAAAAAATAGTAAATTAAACTCACAAACAATAATAACAGCTACAACAAAATATTAGAATAACATACAATTTCACTAAACAAAATGATAGGAATTCAACAATGGTTGCTATATTGCATTTTGTTGTCTCTAAATTAGTTGTTCAGATTGCCAGACAGATGCCATTTATTTTACACTTGTTATCAGTGGAATACATGCTCTTTTCAGAATTCAACCTAGGGGCTGTTAGGATAATCTACTTGCTGAAAACCACACACCATTCTGTGGTATACTTAAAATCATAATCTGAACCTAGCTTGACTGGCTCTCCTGCCACTTCAAAAATGCATTTCTGATGAAAACACGATCCCGGTAGATTAGTGGAAGTCCTATTACTCCTGTTGACTGAACATACTAATTTTCCCTTAAAATTAATGAGTTTGGTAGTTGAGCATACTTAAGATATAATGGCATTAACAATCATCCTCAGGAGCAACAACAAAGCAGCCCCAGAAAGATCAGAAAGATACAGATTGGAGTATATAAAAGTTTATGACTAACAAATAACAGGATTGGCGAGTTGAAGACATCATTTGAGAATGCTATGTCAAAAATTATTATTAACAGCATAATTATTTTGGACTAATGAAAGTCATGGCAAATATCCCTCATACTAAAAAAGGTTCCACTAGAATTTTTAACAACTGAATATTAGGATTCCACAATTTATTTCTGCTCTTCTCTGAATTTACTGAACTCCATTTGGTTTTCATCTTCTACAGTAAAGCAGTTACAGACTGCCATAAAATCCACCAGTATTCTGGAGTCATGGGAATGTAGAGAAGCCTCCGCAAAACAAAACATTTTAATTTATTTTACTTGTTCTTTTTTTATTAACATTACAGCATAGAAGTTGTGTTTGTTTTTTCCTACCCACCCCCCAATCTGTACCCAATAAACGAATATTTCCAACCCGGCATGCCAAATTTCCATCCAAATTCCGTTTTGTTTCATATCCCCGGGTGAACCCTCCCTAAAACAACGATTTGCCCTGAAGCTGGGGTGGACTTGCTGTTTAAACAACAAGAGGAACCACACTGGTGCTGCTGCTGGAGCCCCCTACGCACAACAGCAACAGCAAGGAGCCCTTCCAGGATCAGCGCCCAGCTCGGCCTAGCTAGTGGCTGCCCCCGACCCCAGGGAAAAGCTGCTTGCTGATTCCTGAAGACATTTATTTTTACCCCTCTTTTCCAGAAAGCCTGAGAAATTTCACACTTCTTTGCACCATTACCTTGATGGTTATCTGTGCTTCTCCCTTTCTGGCTCTCAGACTGGGCTTTTGGAAGGAAGAAATTGGATCATAAAAACATGCAAGCATCTTCACAGAGCAAGCGAGGCTGTCTCGCCCAGGCAAGCTTCTGTGCGGGGCTGCTCCCCAGTTACTCCCCACAGACTGTTATTCTGGTACAAAGTTTACAGTGTTCTGTATTAAAAAAAAAAGAACAAACAACTACACAAAAATGATAAAGGGGATTTACTTTGGAGGGATTTCACACTGCCATAAGAAAGAATTTCCTGTACATATGGTCCCCAATTTTAGACACAATGCATTCCTGGAAATTATATCATAAAGCACATCACCAGAAGGAAAAGCTGTGATTTTGCCTGCTTCTTCCATTCAACAAACATCTACTGATTGCCTACTGTGGCCCAGGCACAAGCTCTGCCCGTTTACACAACCTATAAAAAACGATCCAGGTATTGCAAGGGGTAAGGCTGTAAGAATCGGAATCCAAGTTTATGGGGCATCCAATGAGCATCGAGGCACAGCAGGGAGGAGTGGCCTAGCTGACCGCAGACTCAGTCAGGCTGTGACAGCGATGGCTGAGTTTCACCTTACTGGAGAGGACTGTGATGGTACGGGTTCTGAAAGTCACTCAAAGGTCCAAGCTAAAGGCTTATTGTTCAGGGCTGTGGAAAATCTTGAAGGATATTCTGTCTTCTTCATGCACAGGAAGAGGGGAAATGGAGAGGGAGTGGAAATATGAAGAGGCAAAAGCTCATGGATGGATCTTGGGTTGGTCTGCTTGTGGCCCTCTCCTCCCATGCTTTCTGGTCATGAGGCAAGGAAGCAAGGGGGCAAGGGACTTTGTTTCCCCATGAGCT